>JAPDSC010069114.1:56984-93950 GCA_026290005.1 Latrodectus geometricus
TTACATTAATCAACAATCCTTGCTTAAATTGCATCAAATAAAAAAAATCATCACATACAATAAATTCAAATTAGCTGTGATTTAAAATTAGAAAACAATAATACAAAATCCAAATAATTACATAATTTCCAAACTTATCTATTCAAAGGATGGAAGCACCCCTCTGATGATAGCTGTTGACAAGGGAGACGTTGCCATCATGCAGAAACTTCTTCAAAAGGGAGCGAACATAAAATTGACGCGCAAGGTAAGCCTAAGAAAAATGTTTATATTTATCACAGAAATGCATCATATTGTGTGAGCAACAACAAATACAAATGTCTCCTTTATTGTTGCTCTCCAACAACAGTGTTTCATCAGTACGTATCCCTCTAACAATAAAATATTACAATACTGAAAAAGCTGACCGGCATATTTTAAATATTGGCTTATATTTTGCATTTAGTGTTTTATATATATCTTCGTCTGGCCAAGCTCAACTCAGCATATCTTCAATGGGTCGATAAAACTAAGCACCAAATATGCTTAGGAACTAAGTACTTGGAGTTTCGAGTCAGGCTGATTGGCTAACCGGGACATATGATTCACATCCCAGGGCCTTCGGTCAAGAAAACAAGTATGGGCACTGCAAGCCTTACCCATCTATGGGCTGTTGTGCCACTGAGTTCAGTTTAATTCAAGCATAGTGGATGATCCTTTTCCCATGTCAGTAAAATCGCTTTACAATTTATAATAGAAAAGTTATTCCTTGGAAATTGTTATTTCTTAAAGAAACATTTGTATCTGTTGGTTTATCAGCCTAAAGTCATGTAGTTTAAAAAAAATTTGCTATTTCTCGATAAGGAATTTTAAGCACTATAATCTTGTCTGTTTTTATAAAATTGTTGGTATTGAGGAATCAGACTGCTGTATAATATATGATCATAAAATTACTATATTCACTTTTTTAGAATAGTTATGCTCATTGAGTTAAGAAATGTTTCCAATAGTTGCTGGTAATTAGAACATAATTTTTTTTTTCATTAAGAAAATTTCGAAAATGTCAAGTTTAATAAAGCAGCTCATTTCGTAGCAGGGCATAGCAAAAAAAATTTTTTTCCTTTAAATTTGAAATTGATTCTAAAATTGGTTATTCTAAATTAAGTAACAGGAAACAGTTTTAATGTGAATATATATGACGTAAAAATATTAAAGTAAGATTGTTTTATTGAGAAAGAGAGAACGAACGTTTTTATGAGTGTGATTTTTTTTTTACAGAATGGAATGAATGCTTTGATGATAGCGGTGTCTAAGAAAGATTACAGAGCGTTTCTACTGCTATGGAAATATGTGGATAAGGAGGATACATACTTCCTGAATCAAGTCGATTCGGTAAGACAACGAAGATAAGAATATTTTAAGACTTAGTTTATATTTATTTCATGTGTCCACTAAGATTCATATTATGTAAAATTATTATATATTAGTATTGAGGAGTATTTTTGGATTACTTTGAAAATAAACGATCAGATCTTAACATTTTTAATAAGATAGCAATTTAGAACTGAAATAATTATTAAAATCTAGACATGAATTTGTTGATTGAAAAAAAATTGTTGTAAAGGGCGTGAAGCTACTGAAACATTGAGGCTCCATGACATGGTTGAGACACCGGCCAATCGAGAGTAGGAATATCAGTCGTTATAAAAGCAGGTCCACCGCGCACATTCTTCAATCGCAAATCGTACAGTAGCGAAGAAAAATGGAGTCGGCGAAGAACTCGTTCGGTGATGTTTTCTTTACGACTACAAAGTGGGTTTATCAGCTGCTGCATCAAGTCACCAAATATGTCAAGCGTTTGGGAATAGTTCTGTGATTGAAAGTGAGGCAAAGCATTGGTTTCACAAATCCAGATCGGGAAATTTGCCCCTCTGTAAAGCTCTTTCGTTATTCAATAGTGTGTCTGGGAACGAAAAGGGACTTTCCACATCAACGAGCAAAATTCTGCTGCTAGGCTATAGTGAATTCTTTTGTAATCGATTGTTCTTTCGAAGTCACGTGAGTGTACTAATATACCAGTCATTAAAAATAGTTGGGGGTGGAGACGGTTGCAGTGACTCATGTTGATCAATCACTTACTCCTGCATTTACTGTTTTTATTTTCATTTGATTGCCACTTGATTAACTTAAAATAATGACCAACGTCTAAAAAATTGACATGAGCTGGTTATCTTAGAAAGAAATAATTTTTTTTTCTCACACACACGATGAAAGACCAACATTCCTTTTTTTAGAAAGCGAGCTGGAATCCCTTGCACATAAAATTATATGAGAAAACAATTCAAGTTTCTCAGGAGAATACTTTTCTGTTTTTTATACACAGTTTTATAAGTAATACAGCCATGTGTTACGCAGTTTTATTAAAATTATCATAATTTGTATATCTTATTGCCGGTTTACACAGGCGGAAAATTTGACGGAATCTAGATTCTTCCTCTGGTTTAGTCTTTTTGAAAGTCAATGAATAATTGCAAATTATATTATCAGAAAATAAATTTTTTTATCCACAAGTAAAAACTAACATCTAAAAAACGAAAACAATGTTTGTATATTCCAACAGGATTTTTAAATTTCTAAAATGTGATTAAAATTTTTTTACCATATTTTTTTGATAATAATGAAACGAATTTTTTTAGGGTGGAAATAAATTTCATCCATTGCACTTATTTTTTATAAAAAATATTTCATTTTTTATTAAAAATAACTCACATTTTTTTATTAGAGAATGTTTTTTTAATGTGTTTATTCGTGTTTTTGTTTGATCAGTAGTAAAGTCAAAAAAATGTAACTTTAAAAGTTAGTTTATAAAAAAGATATATAAAAAGTCAACACAATTTTGCTTATTTCTGTAATCTTTCTGAAATACTAAAGCTTCGTACTACATGGAATGGTTGATTTTCTTACTGTGGGTTTTTCCTCACTTCAACCGGAATCTTGGAATTAAAGCCAATTCCAAATTCTTATAAATGTCAATACTTGAAGTGGAACCCATGGATTGTTCAAATAATTATAAGACACAGAATTTTCAGTTGCGCACAAAGATTTTAAAACCCAACCTTAGATTATGAATACCTCTTTTTATTAATTTACAGTAAAAGTATTTTTACACAATTTTTTTATAATCTTGTTCCTTCTTAACGTTTTCATGAGTGACATCAATTATTTAAAAGAAATTAATAAACTTTTATTATTGAAGGAGTTTAGTTTTAGGGAATGATATATATATACATGTTTATGTAAATTAATATACACCTAAGTCTGTTTTTACACGGTCTTTTTGTACACGGTTTTGATATAACACGGTTTGAAAATTGAATATTTTTAATTTTTTTACACGATTTTATTCCATTTAGCACGATTTGAAATTTTATGTACTTAAATTTTTTTTGTCAAATTTAATTTTTGCGAAGTATGTTCATATCACAAAAAAGTATTTATGAAAGAAAAAAGTCTGAAACCATCGATAGTATCGATAGTTTGCGAACACTAGCTTAAAGATTTAAGTGAATTCCCCTTTAGCGCGTACAAACAAGTAGGGGAATTCCCTTTATGTGCATACAATAAAATTTACTGGTCAGAGCAATTGAAACGTGTTAATATTTTGTGAACTGTCAATGCAATAAGACGTGTTTGGTAAAGAAATTTTTTGCAGGCAAATTTGATTTTCCATTAAATTTAATTTTAACGCATTAAGATAAAAGGTAAGCCAAAAAATATTTTGTATTTATTCAGTTATTTACGAATAACTGATGACGACAGCAATTAAATTTATGTTGTTGTATTTATGATTATCACTTATTCTATTTTATTTTATTTTTTACCTTAAAAATTGAATAACCTATTCTTTTCGTTCACAACATAGTTTTTTAGTTCCTGAACTTGCCATACATTTAATTTATATTACTTTTAAGATTAGAGTGCATATCTTTTTTATCATTAATTACTATGCTTGTGAAAATAAGCATTATATATTTGATTTAATAAAATAAACATGAATTCTTGTTCTTAAAAATTCTTGTTTTTCACTAATTTTAATAGGTTTTAGAGATTAGGAACAAATCACCCATTTTTTTATAAGATCAATGTCTTTTTTTACACGTTTTTTTTTTACACGGCTTCTTCTGGAACCAATCTACCGTGTAAAAACAGACTTAGGTGTATAATAAATTATAATGGAATATATAAACCATAAATGGTATAATTATATTGCTATTTTCTTCTCCAATGAGAAGTAATACATAATAATTTACTTATTTATACTAATTTGGTAGGACAAATATTTTTAAATTATTCCTTAAAATAATAGCTGTAAAGGCTATTATTTAAATGAATAATTTAAAAATATTTGCTTATGTCATACTTTATTTCTATTTCTATTTTTACTTTCCATTATTTACATAGAATTTCTATTATTTAAAAGTAAATACGACAATAACATTTTTATATAAATGTAATTTATAAAGGATTTATGTATAAGTTATGTTAAGTATATACATATTTATAATTGTAATTAATTAACGAGATAAAGTTGAACAATGATTTATATGAGAATAAACAGTTTCCTCCAAGTATTAAGAATATGACTGCCATCTTTAGAAGGAAATTGATTAAAGTTGACGTTTCGGGTTATTTTTACTATTTATAAATATTTTTTTCAGAAATTTTTTTTAATGTATGTACTTCTAAAGGTTAACAAATAACGTAAGGATATTGTGATGTTCTCATGATCCTGTCTCCAGGGTAGTTAAATAACAAAAAACACATTTGTTTTGGATGATACTTTTATCACACATTTAGGCTAAGTTAGACATTTTTCCACTTTTTCAAATATATAATAAATATCATCGGCGGGAAGCTGCACTTCCGTTATCCCTGGTAATCGAAACAAAAAAACAACCCTTCTTCTGTCTCGGACAGGTATACTCTGTCCTGTCTCCGTGTCTCCACTCCCTGGTAGATAACGAAATCAAAAGTTCTAGTTCCAGTTTAATATCTGAGGATTCGATAAGACTATCTTCTCGAATTCTCACTTGTTTCTACAATTCTCAACAGCCCAACAACGTAATTAGAACAGGAATGTAAATTTCGTTTTCTATTTCAGAACGGATATACCATTCTCACTTTATCTATGGAGCGTAGTTTCACCGAATGTGCTTCGATCTTTTCAAAATTAAGCGGAATGATGGTGGACAGACAGACTAACGATGGAGTGTCGGCCTTGATGATGGCAGCTAAACGAGGCCAACTAAGCATAGTTAAGAATCTTCTCCAGGCTGGAGCCAAGATTGATCTTGAAGATAAGGTACTACGTTCAAATTTTGAATATTCTGGTGCATTAGTATTGAACAACACAATGCTCATTTGATATCAGGTTATAAAGAAAGACAAATTGCTCTACAAAACTAGTTCAAAATTATTATGCAATTAAATATTTCTTTTACAGAAACATCAGTGATAATTTTGTTTCTTCTAATTTATCCATGCAAAAAATTCTGAATTTGAGATTTTTTTATTCATTTTTAAATAATATTTCGTTTTGTTCCAACAACTAGTAGCGGTATTAAGGAAATTTGTGAGAAAGAAGAATTGGCTTGGGTTATTATTACAACTCAAAATCACGTCATTAATGAGCAATTCCATATCTCTCAGTAAAAAAACCGCAGTATTCAACTACGGGTTTGTGATGAAGTTTTTAAGATTATATTTAATGATTTTTGTTCAAGAATATCTATTAAAAAAAACCTTTATAGGAAATTTAAAAATCTATACAACCAAAAGAATCTCTTGAAAATTTTTTACAGGCAATTTCTCATTAAGGAACTAGGGCTTATGAATATATTACACTTATAATAAAGAAGAAAGTTTTATCGTAGTTTGAAATTCTCTTTTCAAAATATCTTTACTGAAGAAGTAGAACGTCTGGATAGCAAGAACAATTTATAAGATAATATGCACACATTTATAGCAAAGGAGGAAAAAAAATTTAAATAATAAAATATTAAAAGATCATTTATATAATATTCGTTTTTTTTTTTAAAAAATACATTTTTTATTTTAAATGAGAACGTTTGAAAAATGCAATATTGTAACTTATTTTTTAGTAGCAGATTTAAAAGGTAATAAATTATTTTTACTTTTAAAAAAACTTATATGAGTTTATATATAAGGATATAGTTAACAGAAGACACGTACAAGATGAGATTAATAAGTATGCTAATAATTATCATTATGAACAAATCACCAAAGTACAATTTTTTGGTAAACTGTTTGAGCCTCATTGCTTAACACTAATAGATTAAAATTATTGCTAGATAAAAATTAGAATTAATTAATTCATTCATAAAGATTAAAATTAGAGTTCAACAGAAAATTTTTTTTTGATTACTTCTATGTCTAATATCAAAGCATACATACTTACACAAACACACATAAACATATTCATCTACATAATTGGAAAAAGGTTCCTGAAAAAAATTCAGCGACATTACTTCAGTGAGCATTTAATTTTAGAACAAATAAACAAGATCAGGTGCAAAATACGCATTTTTAATTATGAAAGCAGCATTAATTCTTTTCCTTAAAGAGATATTAGATAAAATAATTCGATGAGATGATATTGACATTTATTGAAGCTTAATAGTTAGCCTCGCTGCAACCAATGTAGCAAAACATACAATTGATGGATAATCTGAGAAACTGAAAACTATACGACAATAATAGTATAAATATATTTTTCACTACCAAGTAGTTTATGATTATGATTTATCATCTTGGAACCTGGAACTTATTTTAATGAATACCATAGGTAAGAGCATTAATTGTAAAATTTTATAGAGGCATACAAGGTAGAGAAAACTTATAGCATTGCTAATGGTAATATCTATTTCGGGAGATTTCTTAGATAGTACCACCCTATGCAAGGACTGTGTGTTTCTAAGCAACAATTGTTGAGTTTGTTCACTAACTATCATAAATAAAAACACTTAAATGTCAGTCAGCGCCATCGAGTGTGTTTTATTTGTCGCTAAAGGTAACCTTTCTTCAGTGTGAAACAGATTATCTTGGCACTGAATGATATCATTTTATACGACATCATTCGTAGTAGAGTACCAAAATTAGTCATTATTTTGTTCACCAAAATCTTAACCTACCCTCAGAAAGTCGTTTCCGAATAATATCGTTTATACCACTAGGTTGACAAATGGCACGAAATTGTTGATACACTCTTATTGGTACGAAGAATAGTCTCTGTTGGTTGCAATATCTACTTTAGTTTTTGCGAGCTCTAGACATCCAGGACTACCGGGTTAGCCAACTACACCTTCTCAGAACTACTAATTCTGATATTAAATAGATATATCTTTTCCTTTAATATTAACTTTTAGTTAACGAATGACAACTGTAGCAGTTTCTGATTTTATGCTTGTTTTTCTTTTTAATTGGCGTATTTCTGTTACTAAGATTCGTCACCTTCTTGAGATAGTTTTTGACTACACCAAAATTTTCAATATAACAAAAAAGGATTCCTTCTCAAGCAAGCTCTGAACACTTTCATATCGAGCACTATTACTGTAGTATTATTGTAATATAGTGCAATGACTAAAGCGAGAACAACATTTTATTGTACTATAATAATAAAACAGCATAAAATCTATACATGAAGACAAAAATAATATAAGCAAAATTATTCATTTATAGTTAAGTTTTTAACTATTGTTTGATTTTTAGTAATTAAAAGAAAGTTTATCGAACAACATATTTAAGCATAATATTATTTGTGAAAGAATATTTTCAAATTCTAGACCTTTCATACAGATGTTTGAAAGGATATTTTCGAAAATGATTATTTGTCTGCGATTTGATAAAGATTTTATCACACCAGCTGTTAAGATTCCAGTAAAAGCAATCGATTTTGCTTTTCTTGGCAATGAAAAAAATATTTAAATTTGAAACTAATTCAATTACATGTTACTTAGGTCAGAGGACCATATTTGCGTAACAAATTTTAAAATTGTGCTCATCTATATACTTTTTAATATATTTTTTATTTTAATCGTATATTTTCACAACAGAATATACGTAAATGAATTAAATTCTCTAATTAAAAACGTGCCTTAGTATATTCACATAGAGATAGAAAAAGAAATGCACATAAAATATTGATTTAAAATTATAAATAAATATGAGTGGAATTCAAACAAAAAATTAATATGCACCTACAATACATTGAAAGAAAAATATTGCATAATTATAAACATTGTATCTTATAGCAAAAGATGAAATATTAATGAATATCTTTAATATATAAATGCTATGTTAAGACTTTATCTAAATATTTCTTTTAATATACTTGTTAATTTTTCTGAGAAATATGTGCTGCTTGTTGTATATTAATTTTACAACACACACAGATTATAAATTACGTTTTACAACCCATAGACATCAAATAAAAAGGAGACCACTCAAGACTACTTTAACTTCTTAAATTTGTTTCTATTGACGTGCAATTTGTTACTATGGCAACCAACTGGAAGAGCTGGTCTTTATGCACTAGTCTTAAGATATATTACAAATATTAACAAAATGATATATATATATATATATATATATATTCTAATATATTATAAACTAGATAAAAATTTATCAAGAATCCTTTCTTATCTAAATCATCATCTAATCAAACTGCAGTTTTGGAGGGAAAATTGTCATGTCGATTTTGGCAATGATAAGAGCTATCGTTTGTCAATATTTCATTATAACAACAATAGCATATTAATTTCGGCTTTAGGCAAAATTACTCAAATAAAGCTTCCTATATTGAAAGTAATAACTGAACATAATACAACTTATGAATTATTGAAATCTAAATTTTCGATCGCGTATTATTTATTATCCGTGATTATAATGCATATCTTTAACATAGCAAATGATAAAGACAGTAATTTATGTCCCCAGAACTCAATATTGATTGGATTAGTATATTAGAGGAGACCATTATCTGGGATTATTCGATATATCGTAGAAGATCTAAACATAATTAAATAGGATTAATTTGTGCCCGGAAGGATTGCTTACCAATTACCCTCACACTGTGTTTGCATGTGTGTATTAAATCAACTTACTCAATAATAACTCCCTAAAATGTGTCAAGAAGATTTGAAAGTGATAAGTCAGGAATATGTTATGTTGATAGAATTGATAAACAGATTTTACATGAATCCTGTGAATATAATGTGAAAACGACAAATATCTAATTTGACAATTTCTTCTTTTTTATATTATGTTAATTGTGTAATTAATTTTAAAAAGATAATAAATCTTAATTCAAGTCTTTATTAATTTAGAATGAGATAAAGTTCTATATATTTGAAGTCCGGTGTCGTAGTGGTAGCGTTTAGCGCTCAGAGATCCGAGATTCTATCCTCAGCCTGGGAAAAGCCGATGCAACCATTCAATCTTCAGTGGGTTAATAAAACTGAATACCAAACATGCAAGTACAGTGGAACTAAATACTGAGAGTTTCATATTAAGCTGACCACCTAACAGGGACATATGCTTCACCCTGGCCCAGAGCCCTCGATCAAAATATGGGCACTGTAGGCCTTCTACATTTAATTAAATATTAAACCCAATTTGTACTTAATTATTAAATCAGTTGACCACTATCAATATTTGTTTAAAACTTGTGAATTAATCATATCTCAGCCTATTTCCCCCCCCCCTTGTTTTTTTATGTAGTTCATTTATATTAGTTCATCACTTTTTATATGAAATAAGGCAAAAATTTCAAAGTAAGAAAAATTTCGTTTATAATTAAGTGGCTCTGAAATCCCCATTGAATTTTTATTAAAATTCGTATTAATAATTTATTATAAAAAATAATTAGTTATTTTTAAAAAAAATTTAAATATTCTATAAGAAAAGAATTACAAAATAGTATGAAATTTAATTTGTAACCGTTCTAGTATAAATACACAACGTCAACTAAGTTGTAAACTATTTATTAACATATCCAAAGAAAAAACAAAGCACAAAAAATAACATAATATAAATTGAAGGAATCATAAAACCTCAAGAATTTGTTTTCGAAATGAGAAAACATTATTTAAAACTTCTCTTTAGGCTCAGTATAAGTTCGCCTGCCTGTTCGTACTCGATTCCACCAGAAGTTTGATAAAATAATTCTATAACAAAAGTACTTGTTTTAATGAGTCTAAATAAATAGAAAAAAGAAAATATGATTAATCTATAGAACCATTTCGGAATAAACATAATGCCAGATAGTTCTGCAAATTATTTAATGCATTCACAACGAAAGACGACTAGAACACAATTTATAAAAACATGCACATAATAAACAGTACAGATTTCTAAACATTACGAATATATATTTTCGAAACAAAAAGAGCTAACATTTTAGAATATTGCCTAGACGCAGCAGAAGCTCAAGTCCGTTGTAATCAGAAATTTGATAAAATAGTTCTATTACTAATCTTAGATATAAAATATTATTATATATAAAATATTATTATATATAAAATATTATCATTTATACCAGAAATATACACAACTCCGGAAAATTTCAAAAAGTATTTATTAATATAAATAATATAGCGTAGCACCAGAACAATTACAAAAAATATACATTAAACAGATCAACCACAAAACCTTAACTATATACTTTCGAAACATTTTAGATTCTCTCTTCAACTTAACTGAAATTCACCAGCCTGACTGTTGTTATCGTTGTTCAATATGAGGGTTCTGTTAGAAATCTACTTACCGATTCAAAGGGCATTTAAAATTTTTTCAAACATCGGAAATAAATTATGGAGCGTTTTTTTTAACTGTCCATTAAAAACATTTTCTTATAATTATAAAATTAAATAATTTAAACACTTTGCATTCTCTTCTAATTAATTGTTAATTTTAAACAAGCAATTTTTTTCTATATTTTTAAAAGTATAAATTAATTAGCATATAAACCATTCTTTTTCGAAAGAGAATCTCATAAAGCATAATTTTATAAAATGTGCAATAAATGTAAACAGTGTAAAATTATTTTTTGATTTATGAAAGAATACGGGTAATTATTTTACACATTACACTTTAAGTTATTTCAAAAGCATTTTAAAAAAATGATTATTCATCGATTAAAAAATGATTCCCATTTAAAAAGTGTGATTATTTACACTTTAACATTGGTGAATATTAAGTAATGTTTGCTAAATGCTTACCAATAACCTAGCGAAAAGGAAAATAATTTGTATTAATACTACAGACTATGATTAATTCATTAATTGCACGATTCATTTAATCGAATTTACTTGTCACAGGACGTTTGATAATGTACACATGCATTATCAAATTTGATAAATTAAATTAAATTAAGCTTAAATAAAGGGTTAGATAAAATTCAAATTTTAACATTTAGATGTAATGATTCCAATCAATATGGTTCCATTTAAAGATTTAACAAAAAAGTATGGAGGTGCTCTATTCAAAAACAAAAGATGCTCTTGCTGACTTCATTCGCTCAAACGACGAGCGGGCTTGGCTTCGGCAAGTGTCATAAATAATAACAACCTTAATAAAAAAAAAGTTCAGTAGAATGTCCTCTAGTAAGTTTTTGTCTTATTAATTTCCATTGTTTTCAACAGAAATTCAAAATCACAAAATCTTTTTATTTGAATGCATATATAATACATAAATGTTTTTTAAATTAAAAAAATGTAGAAGTATTTATATTTAACTAAATTAATCATTTTTTATTCCATAATGTATTTAAAATTAATAAGCATTATAATAAGCATATTCAAAATCACTATTAATTTAATTAATAATTATTTAAAGGAATTATTATTTGGTGAAGTTTAATTTTTTTATCACATGTAGGCTTTTAGAAATTTTGTTTTATTCATTTAACATGTTTATCAAAATATATGATTTAAATTGTATTTTTTAGCATGGTGCTACTGCTCTATGCTTAGCTCTAGCTCATGGACAAAACGAAGTAATTGCCATATTTTTGTCGGCATTAAGCTCAGAACAGCAGGATGCGTATGTGAAGGTAAGTGCAATCTCTCCTTATCTCGTGTTTTGATTACTGTACAGATAGACATGCACAAGTCTAATAAAGGACATATTTCTAAGAATTCATTCAATATTTTGCATAGAAAAGAATTGAGTTGTTATTGACACCGAAACCGAAGAACTTGGTGGAAATGGTTAAATTCTACAAAAATATTCTGTTCCACGTCATGCTAGAAGTTCGAAGGGTCTTTCGAGATGGGTTAAAACTTCTGCAGAGGTACCAATTCTTTTTCGGATTGATGAAGTGTGCGCAGTCTCACCAATTTGACTATGACCTTTTGAGTGCTGCTTTCCACCTCTCCGCTTGTGTGATGTGTGACACAAATCCTCAGAGTGCAAATGTTGCCACTGAGCTTGCGGAACAATACGTCGAATCAAAAGGACCTGATTTTTCTCTGAGAGTGATGTTGTCCCACCGTTCCAAGGAAATGTCTGACGTCAGAGGTGCTGCTTTCCTGCCTATTCAAGCTTGTGCACAAAGCGGTCTTGGTCGGTCTTGGCTCACCGAAAATTTCTCCGACGTACAACAGTTCGTGGAAAATTTCCGGGAAATCGCCCCGTCCATGAAGTACTGGAAAAGAGGTCAAAATGTGCAGACTATGGTGGTCTTTCGGAAATTTGAGGAAATCTTGAGAGACATCTCTACAGGTTCCTTGTCTTTGAAACGAATATCAAGTATATCACAATTGCCAGCTGGGGAACACGATCTGAAAGAAAGCCACATCGTTGCCAATAAACATATCAATAAGACACTCTCTAAATCAGCAGTTGAAATTCAAGAAATACAAACTACAAAACCAAGTACTTGGATCGAGTTGTCTCAAATAAAAACACCAATCGTCCATAAGAAAATTAAACATTTAAAATTTCATACTAAATTAGTAAACAGTGGTAATAAAGCCAAAAATCCACAAACAAATAACTTACCATTTACATTTTGTAAGCCCATTATGTCGTCGAAACATATGCTACCGACTTTCCATACGGGGTATGCTGATGCTTTGAAAAAGAACATGAAGAAAGAACAGAAGATTGCAAAATCACCCAGTAAAATAATCATTCCAATTTCTCCAGACAGGAGCAATATTCAAGTAATATTCATTTATATCAAACAATATTATTTCTATAGTCTGTTTTATAATGAGCATTTTATTAATTTACCATAAATAAAATTTGCAGTTATATATAATCATGATAACAAATAAGAGAATTGGAATGCTCTTAACTCTTTAATTAATAATAATTCTGATGTGGTAATTAGGGCATATGCGATCCCAGCAGTCGTATAATCCATCTTGCCAATTTCTGAATTTGGTGAATTTTTTTGGCGGATATTCTTGTTTATTTGGCAACCTGGATTTTTATAACATCCTAGATATCAATAATAATAAGAATTATGAAAAAAATCTATTATGGTAACCCCAGTGCTTACGTCATCGTGAGAAAATTGAGAAGATTTTAATCCATTTTCGGGTGTTATCAAGAATTTTTGCTTGGATAGTTCGTTGGAATTCTTTTTAGTATGTTTTTCAGATTTCTTGACTTTTTGTATACTTAAATTCCAGGTTGTAGAGTTTTTTTCTTATTATTTTAAATATTTTTTTGTTATTCTGTAGTAATTGATTAAAGTTACTGTTTAAAAAATTGTCAACATATCATTTTCTAATTTTTGTATAACATTTTTAATTATATTATTAAAAAGTAAAGCTTTTTTAAATTAACTATCAATTTAAGGAATATTTTAAATTTTCATTTGCATTTGTGAAATGCTATTTTCTTTAAAATTATTAAATAACTTTTAAATTTTATTTTATAATTTACATTATTTTATTTTCAATGTTTCTATTTTTGCATTAGAATTTATGTTTATATTTTTCTTAGAATTCGTACTTTTCAAAATTATTATTCCAGTGTTTTCCAAGTATGTATTTACACTTACGATATTAATGTTAATATGCTTTCTATTTTTAAATACTAATATTTCAAAAATACATAATGACACTTTTTATTTATCAGTTTTATATTTATTACTGAGATGCATAAATTTTTTTTCCGGAAAAGAATTTAATACATAACAATTACGTTATCTCCCAATGTTTCTTTGTCGCCTTAAAAAATTCTGAGATTGGCCAAACCGGAGCTATACCCATTTGCGAAAGTACGAAATCACAGACAAAAAATTAAATTAGTGTCTCAACTTTCATTTTATGTAAAAATTAATATTAGAGGTTAAAAAATTATTTGTTATTTAACCATCCGATATAAAAGAAAATATATTATAATTAATCAGCGTAACAATTACAAAATACTATAAGAAAATTTATTTGTAAAAGACGAAAAGATAAACTTTCTATAGAGAAGTTTCTGTTTGTTTATCTCCATTTTAGAAACGTTTTTTAACAATTAGAAATTGAATTGTTGAATAATAAATTGATAATTCAAATTCTGATTTTATTTCAATTCTGATTTAATCGATAAAATGATGACAAAATTTAAAAATATTTTTGTGAATTATTCGTTATAAAACAAAAAATAAAAGACCTTAATGCAGATTAAAATCATTAATTTATCTTTTGTTAATATTTTTTTGTTTTAAAAACAAGAATATTCTTTCATTTAATATTATTGAGACAATATAAAACTTTCTATAAAGATTGAATTGCATTTTTATATTGTACAATATAATATCTGTATATATATCTCTTTTACCTAAAAGTTCAGTAATTTATTATTATAATTTTACAAATAAATTTATATATATTCTTAACAACCTTAATGATAGAAACACGTTTAATAGTTATAACTAATTAAAGATAACCGGATATTAATCCAACCAACACCCTGTTTCTTCTCAATCTGATTCAAAGAATAGACTTACACTAAGATAAAACTTTAAATCAAAATTAATGGTATGAACTATACAATCATAAACATGATTTGATACAATTAATTTATGTCGATTTCAATTCGAAATCGTAGAACCAAAACTTTCAAATCAAAATCGTCGAAATCAGAACTCTTTCATCAGTTCACTAACTTTCACATGCCTTTACTTTGTTTTGAATTTTAAAATATATTTAAATATTTCTAATGTTCAAGAATTGTAGGTTGACTTTGGTTTTTAATAAATTGATATACATCTTCTAGGCCAAATGCTTTTGACTAATTTTAAATTTTTTTAATTAAATGATTTTTTTTTTACAATTTAACTTCATTTTTAGAAATGTTAATTTTTTTCTGGAATTTAATGTTCTTTAATTCCTTAAAACAGTTCTAAGGGTTCAAAGTATAAGACAAGATTTTTCAATCTTGTTATTGCTCAGAATTCTTAACGTTGCCTAGAAATACTACAAAGATGGGTTTTTTTTTCCCCATATCAGATCTGTTCTAAGAAAGTGTTAATATAATAAAATAAAAATTCATCCTCGCGTATAATTTTGATTCCGGCAGGTATAAAAATTTCGCCTGCTTTCTAGATGATTATTGCCTTTATGACTCCATAATTTTTGGTACAAGATTATCTTGGTGCGAATAGTTTTTGGTAAGTTTTTATAATTGGTGTTCTAGTCCATTCCTGATATTTGTGTTCATTGTCTTTTTTAATTTTTACTTAGATTTAAGTTACGCTTTTATTCTAATTCAATTCAAAGTTCAGATTGTGAAAATTTTTGGAATTTTTGTTCTTTTACGAGATTTTATTTTGATATTATATATTTTCATTTTAAGCACATAATGCAATTCCAAAATATTTCCATTTCCTTATCACTCCACTTTCAATCATTATAAGTGCTGTAATATATTTTTATGAGATAAATAAAAAATATGTTCCTCAATTAATTAATTTTATTGTGGAGAAAGAAATGTGGGTAGTTCATTTGTTTCGTGAAATGAAATTTAAAAATCAATTATATACTTTTTTCGTCTATTTATTTATTTTGAAATAAAATATCGCATGCAGTTTCACATGAAATTATATAATTTTGCTTCCATTTCTCAAGTAAAAACATTCAAAATATAAATTACTAAATACTAACTTATCTTTCGTGTTGCATTATGAACTTTTCATGGTACTTTTCTTCAAACATATATTATTTCCTTTGATACAAAATTCTGATGATTTTGATCAAGATAACATAAGATTTTTTTCCCTTTTTCAAATTATTTCTATGTAAAAAATTTCTTGAATTGCCTTCATTGAATTTCTGTATAGTAATAATTGTGTCCTATTTGTAAATACTTATCAGTAGTAATTTTTATGGATTGCATTCACTATAATTTCTGTATTCTATCTTGAGAGATACTGATTTATCAAAATTTCGGCCGGCACAGCCTTTGTTATTTTTTTTTTTTTTTATAGGAGGTTCCTGGGTCTAAGAGACTCTCACCCAAAACTGAAGTTGAAGTTAAAATGTAACTATAAATGAAAACTGTTCTGGCATATGATCTGTTTTTTAACTTATGAGGGAGGAGTTATAACTTATTAAAGTTGTAGTTACTTGAGCTAAGTTTGAGTATTAATAATTTAAATTTAAAGTTAATGAATTTATCTGGGGTTGAATTATTGAAATAGTAAGTTCTTGAATTATAATCAATCAATTTTGGATACAAAGTGAGAGTGTATACAATTACAAAAGGAAAGCAATTGAAAATAACAGAAATCTATAAGTTAACAGACAAATGCTGTACTTTTATTAGTTGATAAGTTTTTTTGCTTACAGAGAGTGGAGATACTTACGAAAAAGAGAATAAATAAACAAAACAGTATATATTTTTGATATATATATATATATGGTTTTATTTATTTATTTATATTTTTTTCTATAAGAATAGCAGGTAAAGAATTAAGTTAAATAAGATCATATTTATTGTTGTCTCGCTCTTGCACCCGCTGTAATAGCCCGTGGACGATTTGGCAGAATCTTAACAATGAACGGGGTTGATATTTATTAAAAGAGCTATATGTACGTCATAAGGTGAAAGTTCAAGAATGGCCGAATTGTGTTTGTTAAGTTGATTTTTTGGCATACATTAGCTATTATTTTTGCGTAAAACTCTTTTAAGTGTTGGAATATTTAATTCTTGTCAAATTTTTAATTTTTTATAATACCAGAGTGCTTAGTTTAATTTTATTTGGAGTTTCCAGTTTGACTATTTTCTGTCGTAGGTGTAGCCTCGTAGAGGGCAAGCGTATGAGATAACAGGTTGAGAAAAGCTTTGTAAATGAGCAATTTATTTTCAAGGGCTTTTGAGAACTGACTCTTTTTTTATAGGGGGTAAAATGCAGAACCTTGCTGTATGAATTTGTTTATAATGTTCTGGAGATGAGAGTTCCAAGTTAATTTTTTGTCAATTGTGACTCAAAGCTACTAACTGATATATCATTTTAACAATTGAAGCAGGATTCTATATATAATTGAATAGCGATATGCATCTAATTTTTGCTATTCTTTTGTTTCAGTTAAATTCTTTAAAAGTCTTCAGAATTCCTTAAAAGAGTTCAGAAATTTGTACAAAGCTTTTTGCTTGTTACTAGTTGAGGTTCAACTGTTGCCTTGGAACAATGTTGACTCAAATTAAATAAACCAAGCATAATTTTTCACTTAATGAAAAAATTTCATTTACGAAAATCAGAGAAAGGATTTATGGTTCCCAGCAAACACAGAAATGTCGGTTAAAATGTGGGCCGGAATCTGCTTGTCGATAAGTGTTGTATCGGAGCGATACCGGCAAGCGGTACCCGTCGAAATATGTCCGCACTGGGAAAATGTGGGCCAAAAGTATGGCGCGTCATTGGAACGGTATTGGCAAAGCAGACAGGACCGCTTGCCAGATATTTTACCGATGTCATTTCGTATGTGTACCGAATGCTTTTAATAAGTGGCCCAGTATCAGCAACACACTAAATGACCAACATTGCTTTAATTAGAAGATATTTCTATTTTCTTACTGCACGATTTTTATGAGCGTGTACATATTAATTTTGCAGGAAATGCATTGTTGCCATTCGTATTATATATTCCTAATTTTTTTTCCTCAACATTTATGTTTAGATTATGGTCTCAGACATTTCAAATTTTTTCTTTAAAATTATAGTCGGTTACCTCATTAGTTAATAATGCTCATATTTTCAAAAGAAAAACTGTCAACTTTCTATTTTTAAAATAAAGAGAAATACTTCTGATTTGGATCTATTATGAGTAGTTATAATTAATTTTTTAAGTCAGATTTATTTTGGAAATGAATTCTATCTTTTTATGAGAAATGTGCTCATAATCTCAGTAGTTTTGAATTAATATTCCAAAAATTGCTTAATTTTTATCTTAAAATAATTAAACACTTCTGAAAAGTCACTGAATTTTAATTTTACTGCTTCAAATTACTAAAAAATGAAATTTTTCTTCAAATTATTTATTTCTTATGTGTTATTATAATTTTTCAATGTTTCAGATGTATTTTTTAACTAAATGAACTCATAAATTCAGTATTTCTTTTTCCTATTCGGAAGAGATGAAATTACTTAGAACTGTTTGATTTTTCTTAACATTTTCCCTAATTTGGTTTCAAAAATTTCAGTAATATGACTGAAATTATGAATTTTCTTTTACTCATACTTCAAACTTTTACTGGTTATTTGAAAATGAAAGTACATATTTCTAATATTCATTTTTAATGGTTGTATTTCATTTGCCAAAGTCCCATTTTCTTAAATTAACTGTGGAAAATAGTGTTGCTTAATTTTTATCTTAAAATTATTTCATGTGAAGTTTTTGTCTTTCCATTTTGCATTTCCTTTACTTTATTAACTTAAAGGAAATGTCAAAAAGTCAATAAGTTTTCTAATTTTATTTCTAACCTTTTTAACTATGAAATTGAAAAATGAGGAAAATTGATTTGATTGAAAAGCTTAATTTGAATTGATTGAAAAGCTTAATTTTATAAATAAATGTATACAAACATAAGCAAAAAACTAATATTCTTTCAAAAAACCACATGAATTAAATTTTTTTATTTCTTTAAAATAATTTTCATCAAACATTTGAGTTAGTTTGAATTTAACTGTAGATTATTCTTCCAATTATAAATAATTCTCATAAGGGGCTCACTGTAGCCATAGGATCTGCCACTTTGAGATCCCAAGTTCGATTCCAATCATTGTTGAACAGGTATGTTGTGTTTCTGCTTCCTGATTGAGCGTCTTTCCTAGGGTCCGTAGCATTTCTCTCTCAACATACAACTACGGTGATCATGTATGAAATATTTTCTCCAAATTCAACTAGGTAGTAGTGAAAAATTAACGGTGCTCACAACAGCTTTTCTAGCTGTTTGGCTGTCCACTATGCGATATCAAAAATTATTCTCATAAGTCTACAAGGCTAAATAATGTGCTTTATTCATTCCAATTTTATATAACAGGCTGTAACTAACAAAACAGGCTGTAAGCAACCAATTTTTATTCACATGTTCAAAAAATTAAGTAGTATTTAAATATTGTGCGTTATTTGAAAATTTAAATCAATATTTAAAATATTTTCACTTTTAAAATACTAATTAAACACCAAAATATAAAAATAAATACCTGTTATGAATTAAAATATATTGGGAAACGTTTTGAATTCAATATTTTCATTTCCTCCGTTCTAGCTCATGGTCAGGACCAAATTATCTGCAAATACTTTTTTGTAGAATTCATCTTACCACTTCTTTCCCATCTTTACCACTTAAACACTTTTTTACTGCAAAAATAAAAAATATTAGATTCAGTTTATAAATATATTAAATGATATGTTCTGTCATAATGCAAGTTTTGTTAATCAAGCAAATAAAAAACTCAATTGAAAACCAACTCTAATAAAATTTGATGTTATTGAGTTTGGTCGTACGAATACATTTATAGATGTTAGATAATTTGACTAGATTAATTTTTGTTGATAGTGGTCTAGTATTATTTTTTTTCATATGAAGGATAATTCGACAGAGGCCTACAATTTTGATTGGATTCTGACTATTACAGGCTTCAGCTTGTGTGAAGTGTATGAAACCACATTAAAAAAATAACTGCTAAACATGAAAACTTATTCTTAAATTTTTATTTAAATACAAATATATGCTTTAAAAATGCACACATATATTATCAAAAAAATTTCGTTTAATAAGAACAAATAATGTACACAAAATGTTTTGCTATATTCATATAAAGCAGTATAGCTGAAAAAATGTCGTATTTCATATCAGCTGCCATCACCAAACCCAACTGATAACAAGAAAAATACTTTTCTGATAATTTTTGCTTCAAATCTGAAAACATGCACTTCATTTATGTGATTTTAATGACTTAATGTAATATCCCAAAACTTTATATTATTATTAATTCTAATTTTTTAAGATTTGCCTACATATACTTTTAATATTGTATTTTTGATGAAATCTATTTGGTAATAAAATTTCTGTAAATGAAAAATGTGCCATAAATAACTTACAACGTTATTGGAAATTGATATAGTATAAATTCTATTATACTATAGCAATTTCCAATACCGATTATTTTCCAATAACGATTATTTTCTTAAAATAGTAATTGATAGCATGCAAAGAAGTGCAATATTTTTCTATCCATAATTCTCAGGAAATGTTTCCAAGACATAATTTTCCTAGCCTAAATTTAAATTATGGGAAAGCTGAAAAATAATAAAAATAAGGCTAAATAAGAAGGAAGATAAAGAAATCCATTACGAATTTTCTTTTTCATTTGCTTCAGAAATATGCCCGCATGTTACAAAAAAGTAAATAATTCACAATACAAATTTAAAAAAAAAAAGAATATCGAAAAATATGATTTTTCTCATGTTTTTCTGAAATTAACTGAAAAAAAAGATGATCACTATGAGGTTGATATTTGATTTTTAACCTTTTTTAATTATGTTATTCAGTTTCCTCATTTAACATAATCAATAATCATTTCAGAACAATGAAAAATATTTTTAAATATTCAAACACATAAATCATAATAGAATACATAAATCATTAATAAATAATTATTAATAATTAAACATGTTATATTTAAATATTTAAGTAAATTTCAAATGTTCTTGAAGTTAAGAATCGTATAAATTTATTGAAAATTTTAAATTACAATAGACTAATGTAACTAAATCTTTTATTTAAAGAGCAAACAAAGGGGAGATTTCATTATAATAGGAAAAATTACAAATAATCTTGAAATAATTGAGGAATATATAATTTTTATATGCTAATTAAAAAAAATTATCTAAAACTAATGTTTCTTTTCGATGAAAAAATTATACTAATTTTATTATTTAATAAAATTAAATCAAAGTATATTAAATAGAATATATTACTTAAAACTTAAAAAAGTATACTCACACACACATATTTATGCTTCTCATTTTAAATAGAAAAATAATAATGTACAGTGTAAGGATATCAAAATAGAAATCCGAAAGAACGCGATTACATATACTTCAAAATCGGAAAAAATTCTAAATAAAATGAGTTATAATCGTTTGGTTGCAGTTATTATATTTAATATTGCCAGATGACAACAAAATCTTAGAAATTTTTAAAAATAAAAAGAAATCCAGCAAATTATTAAAATTATATATTAATTTTTAAAATCACTTTGAAAACTATATATTTTATATTAACTAACTTTTTTTCCCTCCCAAAACATTTTTATTTTTCCTTTTAAATTACATAAAACCTGAGAATATTTACTAAAAAATTATCGTTTGCTTTAAAAGAAAAGCCAAATATATGAATCTGAATTCAGCAGTTACGTTTGATTGCATTTATTTTATGCAACTATCAATTTTTTAAATAAAAATAAAGTTTTATGTTACTAATGTAACGCAATTTTGTTTTTTATATGATTAATTATCAAAATTATATCAGAAAATATTTGTGCTTCTAGAATAAGATTCAAAATTTAGCTTACTCGTTCTTATTATTTCATACTTCCATTGTTGCATCCTGTCATTTAGACAGTGTTTAATAAATAAAATGGTTTGTGTGTGTAATCAAAAATCTTCACCAAAGGAAAAATTTGTTGAATTACAAAAGCTTATTTTTGGAGCTCATATAACTGTTCTCCATTATAACAAAGATGAAAAAGGTTTAATGACTTTATTAAATAAATTAAAAATGAAACATTTCACAACAGAAGTTTCTTGAAGTTTCAACTTTCATGCAATACATTTCTGGCTACCTATTTCTCCTTATGAAACATCACTGAAGACAGCCAATCACGTCACAATTTTGAACACGGTTAACTGACGAGGTCGACACCTGAGGAGTACCTCACCATCCTATGGAAAAAATAAGTTAAAGTTAAGCTATTAAATTATTCTAAGAATTTTTCCGGATTTTTTAAACGATTAAGTAATGCATAATTTTTAAAAATTATTTAAATCTTTTAGTTTTCCAATTATAGGTATGACTTCGAAAAAGTTGTGTTATTTTTCCTTTACATACTAAAATAATTCCTTTTTCTTCTCAGCTTTTTCAGCTATAAAAATAATATTAATTATAAAAATTACATTCTAAAGTTTATTTTATTTGAAGAAATTTAAAAGATGTTAAATTAAAATAACTTTTTAATAACAGATATTGAAATAAACCCATATTTCATTATATATATGAAACATATTATATTGTTTACCATGACATTTCATTATATATATAGATAGATATATGTGTGTGTGTACATGTGTGCTATTGTTATCAACATTTCATTGTTACTTTGAGTAAAATTTTAAAAAAAAATTTATAAAATATTATTTTATTTTCCAGAAATTTTCTAAAATTTTATTAATGATACAAGAAAAAAATATTTTCCTGAATTTAAATGTTTTAAATTGTTTCACAGAATTTTTATTTGATTTTTATTTGCCCTCTGTATAAATTTATTCGTATTAAAAAATTTCTGAAAATCAATTCTCAGGTAATAATATAAAGAATATTTATATATTTTATGAAATATGGTGTTTATTTTAAGCTTTAAACATGATTTAAATATTATGAACAATAATATTTAAGTTTATTGCTTATGAAATTCAAAAAGCCAAATGAAGAGAGTTTTGTTCTAAACAGGGGGAAAAAAAACCCCACAATACGAAAAATGCGTAAAAATTTTACTTTTTAATTTTGTTATATCTGCAAACTGAACTATAAGAAAAAGTAAATTAATTGTTCAATATATCAAAAATCCTATTTTAGTATAATTATAATATATTATATATCTGATATTGTGAAAATCATATTTAACCAATTTTTCGAATCTGTGAGATACTTGTCTGAGGTATTGCCTAATGTAATGTTAATAATGTATGTTTTTAGGTTACGGCTAAAGATTCAACGATTTTAAAGGAAGTTCAGTGTGATTCTTTTACCCGAGATGGTAAAGGCGACTGCCCTGATAAGAGTTATGATGGTTCCCAATTGAGTAGAAAATTTTCTTTTCCAAATCTAGAGACCAGTAAGCAAAATATCGAAAGCAAAAATATGCCAAAACTCAATGATTTGAATCGAAATCCTAAGAGGTCTCCAAAGAAAGAAAATTGTAAAAGCTTTTACAATCGCTGCTTAGAAGTCTGTCTTGTCTACCATCCGATTGAAACATTGTCAATTTTGGCCAAATCTCATTACAAAAATGCGTTAGGGAATAGGGCCAATCACGAGGACAAAGGTAAAGCAAACGAGGAGCAGTCACCTATATCCGAATTTGAATCCAGGAGGAAAGTTGGAAATTCGAACCGAATGGAAAAATCAAAAACTCAGAGAGATGCTTGCGGTATGTATAGTTCAGATGAAAAGAAAACTGTACTTCATAATTTTACAAATTCTAGAGAAAGTGGTAACAAAAAGGAAAAAATCCATGATGCAAATACACATAAACATCCAACAGGAAAAGCAGTTTCTGGAATTGTGAAAGGGACTGAATGCACAGCTTCTGCTAAATCACAAACCACTAAAAAGAGTGGCAGAAAACAATCTGTCTTGGAACTTTTGAAAAAGGCTAGTTTAAATTCAGATAAAAATACTAATTCTAGTGGAAACGGAAGTGCTCAAATTTCTAAGGAAATTACTGTTCAGTCTAATTTAAACCTTAAGTATTCATCTGGTGCTTCGTATTGTGATGTCACGAAAAAGAATATTAAGTTAAGGGAAAGAGCTTTTAATGTGCCTGAAAAAGTTTCTGAGAATCAACCGACTGATCTACAATTTACCACAGGGTTTAAGCCTAAAATAAAATCAACAAATCAACAAAAAAGAGAGATTATTGATGACGAGGATTGGAAAGATTTTAGGGACTATTTTGATGAACTAATTGAAGCTACTAGCACTGATTCAGTTGCTTCAATAACTCAAGTGACTGATAATAAAGGGCAAAACGAAACTCTAAATACTTCTTCTAAAGATATAACTAATAATGAAGACATGTTAAGTTTGGATACCAATATTTCTTATGGCAAAAGAAGTTTGGAGAATATTGATCTCTTACACGAAAGCAATCTGCAAACTGAAAACACTGACCAGTTCAATCAAGCAGCCAATAAAGATAAAGGAAATGAATATAGCTCTTGTAACGTTACAACTTACTTAGATGCTGTTTTTGTTAAATACAGCGAAGAAAACATAAAAAAATATAAATCCGAGAATGATGTATCCTCTTCGAATAAAATCGATCGTAGAAGTTTACCAGAACCATATGACTGTCACGTTTCAAAAAGTTATGGTTATTGGTTTATTCCAAAAGCTAGAAGTCTGCAGAAAAAATTAAAGTATAAAACAATAGAAACTGCCAAACAGCGTCTCTTGGATTGTAAAAATATTGATTTTTCCTTCGTCGTATCCAGTCTGAAGCTGCAAAGTTGGTCTAAGTACCTTACACTTCATCAACGCCTCGCCTGCATAGGGACCTTTTTCAACAGTTCACATTTAGTGTTCGAGTTCTTGAATAGAAAGGAAATACGTGAACAAAGTTTTTCTCTGGTAAAAGACAATGAATATGAAATAATGAAAACGAAACAACCCACTTTATCGAAAAGTCTCAATGACAATAAATCTCCCTTGTTGAGAAAATGTCTGTACAATTTAAAAATCACCATGAATCTCGAAGATCAAATGTTATACAATATCGTCAGAGAATTTGCTAAAATTATCATGGAAAGGAATCTGAAATTCTTAAGGGACGATTTTCTTAAAATGAAAAGCTACTTAATCTTTAATAAAACAACTTCTGACCTAAAAAGACGTAGGAAAGTTGCACGGGAAAACATAAAGAAAGAAAAAAGAGGACCTCATTTTGAAGTTAATATAATTAATAAGAGAAAATGGAGAAAATTTGGACACCACGAGAATTATTTTTCTCGTGGCTACCGACCAACGTTTATTAATGTCGAATTAGGAAGCAAATGGTACGGTGTTCTGCAAGATATCGTATCTTGTGTGCCTTTGTCGAAACATCTTTTGTTTCCGGGAATGAGTGATTCCAGGCCACACATAGTATTGCATTATATAGAAATTCTAGCCGGAGGTGTGGTGTTTAGTACTAATCCTGAACACATAATTCGAGGAGGGTAAGTTCTTTAATTTATATAATAGTATTTAATAACAATAGTAAAATAACAATAAAATAAAAATATCGAGAGAAATAATTAAGAAAATGTTAAACATTCCATTGAAATTTTGAAGAACACCAAAAAAGAATAGTCTATGTATTTAAAACCTTATTCTGCGCCAATCCACATTTGTTTATCCGTTTACAAAAAAATCCATATTCTATACACGCGTATTTGCTTTTACTCTAAAAAGTGCATTAGAATACACGGATGAAAGCAGTTTGGATTTCAATATTTAAAAACTTCTTCATTAAAGGTTATTTTTAAGCCTTCTATGCCTTATTTGATTTAGTATTAACTAATTTATACGTGATATTTCCTTTAGCAATGCAAATCAGCGTCATGTAAATATTATAAAATTTGTTAATATTTAAATCACATTTTACCCAAACACTAGAAGGATGACGCACTAATTTTTAGTAAGTATATCGTTTTTAATTAATGTTTTTGATATTTGTACACCAGCAGTTATATAAGGAAATCGACACTTTTTAAGGAATTATAAAATTGATATTTCTTAAAATTATTTATTTTCTATGTTCAGAATTTTATGTAACACGCCGCTATATTGTTAGCATAAATAAGGTGTAAAAGGGAAAAATGGCAAGTCTTTCACCATATAAAAAAAAATCGTTTGCACCCGTTCTGGAAGAGCCTCAAATTCGAGGATGTCAATTCCCTCTGAGTTCTTAAAAGCGACCATATCAAAAGTTGGAATCAGAATCCACAATTCTTTTCTAGAAGACGTAAAGGCATTTATAGTACAATTTTTCTAGAACGTTATCAGCGATATTTCCAACAAAATGTACGACAGTATGCCACTGCAAATAACAAAAAATCTCAATCAAAGCTTCTCCCAACAAATTTCAATTCGAACCATGAACAAAGAATTATAAAGGATAGGTATTCGTAGTCGGTTAAGTGAGGTAAAATTATTCATTTCTGCCTGAAATGCTAATATTCGCTGACATTGGGGTCGTAACAAAAAGTATAGGACAATTGAGGACTGGAAATGGAAAATGTAGTTGATGAATCACTCTACACCATGTTTTGAATTGATGGAAGACTACGAATTCGGCTAGAACCCTACGATTGTTCTTTCCTTACTCGCGCAATATGCAAAAGTCTGGTGCGATTGTCATAAAAAGAGACATATTCTTCTATCATGAAAGTAGTGTGCTTGTGTTCTTCGATAAGCGAACAGCTTATCGAAGGACATAAGCACACTACTCGAGGAAGCAAACAATTATGATATACCTATACTGGCAGATGAAATGCAGCCTGCAATGTGGCAATTTTAATTTGTTGATGGTGGAATGCTTCATGGAGGATACATCGTGAAGAAAGTGTTCAAAATTGGTTCGCTGAACATCAGTTTGACCTCAATACCATCCATGGTCACACAATGAGGTTTGGATCTTAACCCTTAAAAAATGTGTGGGATATAAAGATATTTCCGATAGATCTCTACTCTACCATCTAATTTACAAGATCTAAAAACTACAAAGCGAATGCATGCTTTTAGATAATATTCATCTTTAAATTTTATTCTCTGGACGTAGTCTTCCAAAAGCACATAGGTTCAATGCTCAAACTAATAAGAATTATTATCCTTTCAAAAGGTGAGTCAATAAAATATTGATCATTGGTTTATAATTCACTGTCCTGGTCTGGATATATATATTACAGGGCATTTAATTCTACAAAAATTTTAGTTTAGAAAGGAGTTTTATCTTAAATCGTTTTTTATCTATCAAGCTAATTTTATATGAATTCTATAATATTTCTACTGAATTGGTTGCTTTAAGAAATATTTTGCTTGATGAGTTTTTCTGTCATCAAACCTTATTAATTCTAAATTAAATGACACTCTCCAAATTTTTAATTTTTTCTTTGAATGCTTGTTTTCATGAATATATTTATTACAATATATTTTCCAAAAACATTTTTGACAATATTGCAAATTGCACTTTCTCTCATACATTAAATGATCAGCAAATTTGTGGAGAGTATAAGTCAAAAAATACTCACGTAATACTTATCAATATCTCCTGACTTGCAACACTTATGACTTTGTTACAAGTATTCTAAAACTCTGAAAGAATCATGCCAAATGGTAAAAATGGTAATGATGATAAAATAATTTTTGACAAATGGTAATGGAAGAATAATAATGAGGAGGATAAATAAATTTTTCTTCGTTTGTCAAAGGAAAATGCTATGTAATTTGTAAATCAAGAGATCAAAATTGCTTCATACTGAGAGTTTAGATTTAAAAGGGAACATTTTGATATACCACCTCCCAAAAAAAAAAAAAAAATTAAGCGCCAAATCTGGCACTCCCTACGGACTTTTTAGGGTTACTATTTCTTATTTTGGTGTTGCAAATTTAGGTTTTTTCAGCTTTTAGGTTTTTGCTGTTGTCAAATTTAGTATTTTCTAGTATTTTGTACCATTTTTTAGTTTTTTTTTTAAAGATTTTTTTGTTATTAATTATTTGTATTTAGCAAGAATCCGTCTTGGCAAGAAAAAAGGCGCCAAAAACAGGTATTTGGCTTGGCTAGAAAAAAAACTCGCTAAATTTCCGATTTGGGGGGGGGGGGGGGTATGTCAAAGTAGTTCCTTTAAAAGAATATTTTTACTATTTTCTTTTACTTTCAGTGCCTTTGGTTCCTACATCGGCTTATTCAAAGACAAAGGATATCCTGTCATCGTGCGCGATTTCAAATATG
Source organism: Latrodectus geometricus (assembly GCA_026290005.1). NCBI lineage: Eukaryota > Metazoa > Arthropoda > Arachnida > Araneae > Theridiidae > Latrodectus > Latrodectus geometricus. The sequence goes on from JAPDSC010069114.1 coordinate 85,486, forward strand.
TGAAACGCTATACTAATGAAACTGTCAATTCTTTGGCGAAAAAGTGCCGTTTAAATCACAAGAATATTGCCAAGCTTTACGTAAGATTGTATTTGTATATGTAATTTTATGTTGTTTTATTATGTAAGATTACATTTATGTATTTCATGTTTAATATGCATTTAAATTTTTATTGCATAGCAGTTCACCTATTTTGTTTACAAATTTAACAATTATTATAGTGTAATTTTAAATAAATTGATTACAAATGTGCAGCTAAAATATTGCAAATATTTGAAATTTCGTTAAGCATGTTTTTTGGTTGTGTTTTGAAATATTTTTATTTATGATATGTAGAAAATTTAAAATGAATTAAAAATAATTTTTATGTTTTGTGAAATTAAATTAAAGAATTTAACAAATTTGTCTTGTGCCAAAATTAGTATGTGACAATAATATATTGATCTGCGTAAATACGTGAGTATAATAGATATATGTAATTCTCTCTGTGAAATATTTAACTCACATAATCTAGATCCAGATGTATTATAGAGGAAAATATTTACAAACATTTTATGAGTGCTTATAGAACTTACATTTTAAATAACTAAAATTAATTACAAAATATAAAATAAATAGGCTGACATGTATATCAAAAATCAGAAGAACTTAATTGTTTTTCATAGTTTATGAAGTAATCAAAAAAGTATGACATATGTTGTTGTTGTTAATGACACTTGGCGACGCCGCCCGTCACAGAGACTAGGCGAATGAAGTCAGAGAGGGAGTGTCTTCCATTTTTTTAATAGAGCAACCTCATTCGAAGGTGGAAGTACGACTTTTAGCTCATAGATGGCAGCACCACCAGATACTTCCAATTTAGAGATTGAAACCAGTGATGCTCAAAAGCCTGGCTCCAACTACCCCCAGAGGTATTCATTTGTTATGGGAACATGGAGGACATTGCGACCCGACGGATTTAACGTGCCCCAGTCGCCATTATTTTAGTACATTAGTGAATACGACGGATCTTCGGCTAAGCCGGGATTCGAACTCACCACCTTTTGGTAACGAGAATGACGCCCTTTCCAACCAGGCCACCGCGGCCCTATAACATATATAAAAGGCATTAACTATTATTTCACGAATTGGAATGCCTAAACCATTTGGTGAATGGTGTGTTTCCAGCATTCAGGGCTCTATTATACCCTAGGCTTTGCACTAGGCACATTTCTTTGAAGAGAAAGAGTTTCTGACATGAATTTCTTTCATCATAAATAAGTTTTATATTTCATAAAAGATATGCAATCCTTAAATAATATCAAAATTATTTAAGAACTATTAACTATTTTTTATAACATCATACTAACACATTAAAAATGTTAATATATTCTCCAAGATACTTCATAAGGCCAAAGCTGCAAATAATGATTTATTGATATCATGTTTTTCATTAAGTATAAAAGTAGAGTAATCAATTATTGTCAATCAATAATCAATTTATTTCGAAATGATTATTCAAAGTGATTTTATATTTCATTATTTTGTAAACATTATTTGTTTACGCATAGTTTTAGAATAAGAACTTTATAATACTATAATTAATATTAATTATTTGTATCAAAATGTTACCTTATGTTTCAGTACATCTTTTTTTAGATATTCTGCTTTACTATATGTATAGTGAAAAGTATAAAATTTCCAATAAAAATCAACATACATCCCTGAACAAAAATTGTTTATTATCCAACTTTTCTTATATTTATCAATCAGTAAATGCAATTAAAATTTTTATTAATCTTTTATCTCCCAATATATCCATGGAACAATATTCACAAAAAAGATTTTAAGAAAAGTTCATGAATTTATTATCTGTTGAAAACTTTTTGTCAACTTTTCTAAAAATCTACAATTTTAATTACAATTAAAAATTCCTCTGCTTGTCAACTTCCTTGTATTTTGCCACAAAATATAAATTATTTTTATAGAGTCCTTCTAATGAGTATATTAAACTGTAATTGTATCCGATTCTTAATATTCTGAACTGATAGAATGAGACATTTTCTTGAATTCTTCAAGAAAAAATTACTAAGCACACATATTATTTAATTGCATAAAGTAAGTAAAGTTTTGAAAATAAAATATTTTTTTTAAATTCCTATTATTAATTAATAACACTATCGGCCGTATTCACCAACCAGAGTTAAACGAGGTTTCAGGGTAAAGGGCGAGTTAAGTCATGAAACGTTATTCACCACGACAAAAACAGCGATTAACTCGCCTATATGGATCCCTCGAATAACCCTACGATTTCGGAGTGTTAACGCCGAGTCAACAAACAATGGCGGACTTAAGCAATATGTCTGTTGACATTGATGTACAAGATTGCTAGTCAATCAGAAGCCGTTTAACATGTCGTGTTCGGTTAACTCCAAAGTTAATTTACAGGGAATTTCCCCGCTTCGTGAAAAAGAATTGGCGAGTCCTGCTAGAAAGTTGAGTTATATTTGAGATAGGCTACACTTAAGTAACCCGTGTTTGGTGAATACGGTCGTTAAAGATGGTCATATATTTAAAACTCTCATGATTGTTATATTGCAATTACTGATAATAACCATTCTTATTTTTCATTAATTAAACTTTATATAGTAATTATATTTGATACCGAAACTCTTTTGAATAGTAAATATTGGATTGGATGGAATGCAAAAATGTAAACAAACAAATCGTCGCAAGTATTACCCAAGATGCCTATCAAACTAGCAGCCAATCAGAATCTTTCTTACATATACTGCTGGGGTAACAGTAGAGTAGCTTAACTGGCTCTTTACCTTAGTTTGTGAATAAAAATACGTGAGTCAAGCGAGAGTTCAGTTAACTCCGAGTTACGCAACTCTCGAGTTATCCCATGTTTGGTGAATACGGCCGTATATCTTGTTCAAATTTTCAATTGTTTAAAAAATATTTATTATTAATTCATTCAAGTTCAGATACGTTTTTTAAAACTTGTAATGAATGATATTTGACGTTAATCAGTTTTCTTTAAGTATTAATTCGTTAATTAAATTAAATGAATTTTAGTTTTCTCTGGGACCAAAAATACACTCATGTGTAGTGGTGCCATCTGTTTGCAACAACAGGTATTATCTTTGTCTTTACTTAAATTTTTTATTTGTTATTATCTTGTAAAGGAGTTTATTACTTCCTTTGAAATTTAACTTTGTGGTCTTGAAGTAAATTAGTGTGAGAGATGGTAAATGTATATGTAAGAGGGAGAGAGTGAAAGTTTTTCTAATTTAAAAAAAAAATTATTTATAAAGGACGTGAAATACAGTAAGGCTAAAAATTTGCCTTGTACTGGTGTAGTTGGAAGAGCGTTAGATTGGTATCGTTTTTGGATCAAATATCGTAGAAACATAAAAAATAATCGAAGAAGTAAACTAAAAAGACTGTATTAACGGTATCGACTTTTGCTTCTCAAACGCACAATTAGAAATTTAATAAAAAGTAATTAAAATAAAATTATTCTTTTTTGACCTAAGTAGGAATTGACTTTACAGTTTTTATATATATTTTATTTTAAATTTTACTCGTTAGTATATTAATTATTGTTATTTTTATTTACAATTGATGTGGTCTTGACTTGAATGACATAGTTTTACTGTGATTAACATTTTTAAATATCTTCTACAAAATAATATCATCACAACAAATAAGTTTAAAACTATCATTAGATTTATAATGTTTGTTACGAAAATTTGATTTTTCTAAAAGCACTCTAAATTTTCAGGGAATGGTCGTCAACCCATGGACCAGGAAATCATCTTCCGTTCAAGAACTGTGTGAATTCACTCTGCCGGAATACTTGAAAGTCATGAAGGAGACGTACCGATTCAAGTGGGAAAGCAAACTGCTGATTGCCGACCTCCTGGAAGGAATGCAGTATCTGCACGAGAGGCAAATCGTCCACGGATTTCTAAAGGCAATTTTTTAGTTTTAATGTTTGCACGAGTGGCATCACTTCTTTACAACGATCTTTTAAAGCAATATAATGATTCGTTTCAGATCTCGAATATCCTGGTGAGCATGGATTGCCAGTTGAAAATTGCGGATTTTTTCCTGTTGGATGTATCGCCTTTAGTTTGGGGCATTAAGTACCTAGTTACTGGTGCCAGTTGTAAGTTTGTTGCTTTAACAAATCGTATTTTTCAGTCTTGGTTATTTTTCATGAATGTTGATTGTATTTATAGCACTACAATATTTAACAATTTTGAGCATTTAATATGTTAATATTAGGTTGGGGGAAAAGAAATCCATTATTTTTACGTAAACTTTATGTAACTTCTTTTGGATTTTCTTTGTAAAAAGGTTTAAAACAGCTTTCATGTAGATTTTTAGGTCTTGCGCGTTACGACTGCTGACATGCGGTTAACTTCCATCATTTTTTATATTTTATAGACATTTTCGACGATGCTGTATCCACATGCGAGGTGCATCTCTAACAACAAAAATACCCGAACGGAATCGACGAAACCAAAATTGTGCGTAACTGGTTGTTACAGTCATATATAGGACAATAAACACCTTTCACAATTTTAGCCATCTGGTTAGCATTTTCGCCATTATAAAAGAAAAACTAAAATGTATCGAATTTTCTGTTTGTTATCTTCCATTTTTAAAACCTTGTACTCGTAACTGAATTAATCAAACAAAAAACCGCAAAGAGGATATTTTAGTGTCAAATGTCACCTTTCCAACGAGCATAAATGTGAAAATGTTTGATAGATACCTCAAGAGATATCGATCACTACAGACGTCTACCGAAAAAATGATGGATTACTTTTTCCCCAAACTAATATTTTATTGAAGTCATTATTGTTTTCACATATGGGTTGCTCTTGTCATATGAATTGGGGAAAATGACCACGAGTGTCATTTCGTTGATAGGTACTAGTGTAAAACTGAGAACAAAAAAACAGAATTGCAGCTAACTTTATTTTAAAAAAATTAACTCATTCATCACAGGACTTTTATTAAAGAGTACACACTTTTATTTTAATTATCCAAGCATTTCTGCTAATTTTACAATAATTATTAGGTTAGGGGAAAAGTAATCCATTATTTTTTTCGGTAGACGTCTGTAGTGATCGATATCTCGTGAGGTATCTGTCAAACAACTTCAGATTTATGCTCGTTGGAAAGGTGACATTTGACACTAAAATATTCTCCAGCGGTTTTTTGTTTGATTAATTGAGTTATGAGTACAAGGTGTTAAGAATGGAAGACAACAAACAGAAAATTCAATACATTTTAGTTTTTTTTTTATAATGCGGAAAAGGCTAACCAGGTGGCTAAGAAAGGTGTTTATCGTCCTATATAATACTGTAACAACCAGTTACGCACAATTTTGGTTTCTTCGATTCCGTTCGTGTATTTTTTATGTTAAAGATGCACCTCTGATGGATACAACATCGTCGAAAATGTCTATAAAATGTAAACAATTATGGAAGTTGACCGCATGTCAGCAGTCGTAGCTTCGCGCAAGACATAAAAATGTACATGAAAACTGTTTTAAACCTTTTTACAAAGCAAACCCAAAAGAAGTTACATAAAGTTAATGTAAATAAGGGATTTCATTATTCCCAAACTAATATTTTTCTTAACCAAACCTAGAAATTCTTTGTACATTAATCTAGAAATATTGCAACCAGAATTTTGTAACACACAATTTTTACAAATTTATATCAGAAATCATTCAGGCATAGACTATAGTTTGTACCCATTGCAAATTTTGTAAATATTTTTTACCTTATTCTTTACAAATATTAGCAAATTAGTTTGAATTGCAGGGCTCGGAGTTGTCCTGATATTCCTTAAATTCCTGATTTTTTAAAAAACGTCCTGAAATGTCCTTATTTTGCGAAATAAATCCTGGAATTCCTTAAATTTTTATTATATTCCTTTGAAAGTTTAATTTTAATTAATGATTTTATATTTTTCAGTAGTAAATTTTTCTTCCAGTGGAATACTTAATTGCTTCATATGCATAAAGAAAGAAAAATTCTTTTCTCCTTTTTTGTTCTCTTTCAAACAAAAAATAGGATTGTCAAACATTCGTCTACGCCTCATATTCGGCCATTGGTCACAAATGTCTGACATAAAAAAAATTTAGGTTTGGGTTAACCATTAAATTCTATTTTCTGCCTTTACATTCAAAAGTTTCTATTTTTAGTATTTATACAACTATTTATAATGATGCCGAAATTGTGATAATTATTTGCCTACGTTTATGCGCATGCGTGAAATGATTGATGCGCCATTTTGAACGATTCTGATAGATGTTTTGAAGAATGTTTATTAGCTACTTTAGAATTTATTTTTTGGAAACAATTTTCTTTTAAAAATGTCGAGGAAAATGAAATTTTCCGATAAATGATTGGAACTGCAAGATGGGAATAAATGGGTAATTAAGACGTGTTGACGATGTTCATTCTGCGGAGGGCTTCGTATGCAAAAGCAAATTTAGTGTTTTAAATATGGATTTTAGACAACTACTTGCTCATGCAGATGAATTAAAACTCAAAAAAGCTGTGAGCTCTTACAAGAATCAAACACTATTTACTATCAAGTCATCAAATTCATCGGAATTCTCAACAAAGACTGTAGTAGTAAATAACAAATCAAGGCTTCCAGAAACGACATTAGAGAAAAGCATTTTAGTTTTAGTGGCAATAAAAAATAATTATTCTTTTTTTCTCGTTGAAAGATTTAGCTAACATTTACGAAGAAATTTTTGATGATTCCTCCGTAGCAAAAATCTCAAATTATTCGACAAAAAAAGTCAGATATATGATTAATTTTGGACTAGCTCCATATTTCAAAACTCTTTTGTTTCGGGATATCGGCACTTTACATTTTGTTTTATTTTTCGATGAAGCTACTGCAAAACAAAGAAACAGTTGGATATTTATATCTCATATTGGTCTGATAAACAAGAAAAAAAACGTCATTTGTTACCTCGACTCACATTTTCTAAAACATGCTAAAGCCAATAAAATTGTAAAAAACTTTTTAAATTTTATTGAAAATAATGTTTTGAATTTAGAAAAATTAATGCAGTTGTCAATGGATGGACCAAGAGTTAATTTAGCTGTTTTAAAGCAAATAAATAGAGAATTGAGTAAGAGCAAAGTTTATCATTACTAACTGATTTGGGTACATGTTGCTTACACATAATCCATGGAGCACTACGTAAGGGTGCTCATAAAATTCATTGTAATATTGATTGGATTTGCTATAGATATTCATGAATTTTCAAACTATCTCCTGCACGTAAGGAAGATTATCATTCCTTACAGTTAGAAATACTGGAAGAAACTTTAGCTAGACACAGTTTCCTTCGTCATGTTGAGAGCCGTTGGTTAACTTTGGGCTCAGTTTGTGAGAGAATTGTTGAGCCATATAATGTTCTAAAGGAATATTTCATTGTTAAAGTACCTAAAGAGTCGAAATCTCTTTCTGATAGACATCTTCGGATTATAAAACATTTGAAAGACCCTAAAACTCTGGCATATCTGCATTTTGTTTCATTTTTTTGTAAAACTTTTGAGCCATATTTACTTATAATGCAAAAAGTCGAACCTTTAGTACATGTGATGTATAGTAAATTAAATGAAATTGTTCGCAGTATTATGTTTAAATTTTTAAACCCAGAAAAAATCTGTGAAAAAGATTGAGTAAAGTTGCTACAAATTAATGTTGATTCAGGAAAAAATTGGTTAAATTTAAACAAGATTGAAATAGGTCATGGTGCAACAGCAATACTAGAAGAGCTTACTGATAAAACAACATTTCTACAAAGTCAGAAGCTGCTACATAGCAACTTCAAAGCATTTGCTTCAAAAACTTCCTATAACAAATCCTTTACTCAAAGATCTCCAGTGTTTGTCTCCTTATAATAGAAAAAATTAAGAGTCTAGGATCTCATTTAGCAGATTAATTCAGCATATTCCTCTTGTGAATAAAACTTCTTCAGACTTTAATAAGATGAATGAAGAGTGGATTCTTTGCATGTGTGTAGATGCGACTTTGATTATGAATGATTATTATAATGACCAAAATATCAGTAAATATTGGAATGTAGTTTTCAATATAAAAGATGCTGGTGGTTATATAAAATATCCTACTCTCTCTAGAGTGGTTAGAGCATGTCTGTCGTTATTAAATGTAAATTCCCAACCAGAAAGAGGTTTTCCAAGGAGAGAGTTGTGACAAAGGAGAGAGCTTCTTTATCGGAATTAACAGTTCCAAGTTTACGGATTTGTCACGATATTATTCGAATGCATGGCAATTCTGTTTCCTCCATTCCATATACCAAAGAAATGATGCATTATATTCAGAAATCTCATGCAGAATATGCATCATATATGGAAAAATCAAAAGATGTAACACAATTAGAGAAGAAAAGAAAGGATGAGGAAGATGTA
>JAPDSC010069122.1:0-13496 GCA_026290005.1 Latrodectus geometricus
TTATATTTTAATTCAACAAATAACAGCTTATGAAGATTACTTCACAGGAACTGTTGTAATCTGCACAAGACTTAAAAATGAATAATTGTTTTTTAATGGATAATGTCTATTTTTCTACGTTATTACTATCAACTAAAAAATAATTTTATAAAGACTAAAAATACGACATATATTTATATAAGTATGCCAAGTAGCTCAAAAGCAGCTTAAACAGAATCACCATAAAATAGTTTAAATTCTTTAAATATTTGGAACAAATATAAATACAATAAAGCAAATATAAACTTTTATTTATATGTAGCAAAAAGACAGAGCATACAACCTGTACGCAAAGTGAAATTTGCAATATGAATACATTTAAATGAATATCGATGAATCGCTTAAAATGAATATAAATGAAATACCAACATGGCCAGCTTTAACAGGGAGGTTGACCACTTTAGTACAAAGTATGGCTTTCCTACAATAACTGAAGACTAACTCTAAATTTAGCCATAAATTCCCAAAGTCATGGCTTTGGCCATATTTTATACCAATCAGATCAACATCACCTGATGAAGTTGATACTTCATTCATATTCATTTTAATCGATTCATTGATTTCATTTAAGTTTATTCATCTTTTCACTACTTTGTGTACTGGTCACATATCCTGTCATTTTGCAATATTTAAATAATAGCTCGCATATTATTTTTTTGTTTAACTATATATGTTCCAAATATTAAACAACTTTCAAATCATATATATATTTCTAATGGTGGGCACCCTTGATCAAGTAAGTACATTAGTTCATTTCCCGCAACAAGGCCGGAAACTGCTACTCATTTTATCATTACCCGGTGGGCACCTGTGAACCAAGTCACGGAGATACGAGTAGCATCGCCCATGCCACACCACCAAAAACCCGTTTATAGGGCGGGACACATTCATCCATCCTCTGAGGAAAGGACAAGAAACTCAGAAAGTGGAAAAGAGGAAGTACATCCATGCCCGAGCCGGGATTCGAACCCAGGTCCTCCCCATCCGTAGTCAATTACGCTAACCACTAGACAGGTTGGATTGCTCTCTCTCTCATATATATATATATATATATATATATATATATATATATATATTCTTTACAGTTCAAAATGGGTTACAAATTTCTTTCGTTCAATACTTGATTAAAGTAAAGCAACAACTTCCTATAGACTAGATGTCCGTAGCCACTTTATAGCAAACATTAGTTTTAAAGAAAATTTTAATGTTTTTATTGAATTTTGCAATTTATTTTCAATCAATGATTTTTGAAAGATTTAAACAAATATAAATTTGACCAAATTACACATAGATTGCATGATTTCAGTTAAATTTTTGTACATCAGTTTCCATTCTTTGTAGAGCATTCTGATGCAAATACAAATAATTAGTCTTGTCACTTAATATTGCTTTCAAGCGTGTAAAAAGAAGAGAAGTATGAAAAATTTATTGATGAATATATAATTAAGAGATCACAGTTTTTCCATTTGATTAAATATAAAATAATAAAACCGTATAATAAAACCTTGTGTAAAATTCTGAAATTATGCTAATGATATTAATTTTTACAACACATGAAAAACTAATATTCAGTTCAAAGAACTGAATACAAATCAAGTAATATTTCCAAACTTGAGTCATCAGCTGAAACAGACAAGAAAATTTTAATAAGGATTTACTTTCCAAAGCTTCACTTTTTAAATTGTATGTTTTTATTAACTTAGTTTAGTTTGTCATAACTAGTGTTGGTTTAAATATCTTTCTTTGCATCTCAACATATAAAAAAATTAAGTATAGGAATATGTTTGCCTTATTTTAGCAACTCTTAATCTTAAAACAAAAATCCCAGTTCTTGTTAAATTTCAGGAATACATGTCTCGTACAATTATATCTAAACAGCTTGAAACAAATTTACAAAATAATACGTCTACGAAAATGAATTTGGCCGATTATTTCGCAACCTTAATAATTTATTACTAGAATAAATTTTCTTTAATGAATCTTCTAACGGAGCTTCAAATTTCAGAAAAGGAAAATTATTTCTGAAATGTTTTATCAGTCTTTTGATAAGCTTGTATTATACTTGATTTCATCTTTGATAAAATTAATATTAATATGGACTTGTCAGAATGAATTCATTCGGAACTATTTTCATAAAATAACATACATTCATATATTATTTTATGCAAAATATTCCGAACATATATAATTTATTATGTACCCGAACATATAATTTATTAAATACCCGAACATATATAATTTATATGATATCAAATCAATTATGATTTGATATCATATATTTTAAATGCGAAAATTCAATGTTTTAAAACTTTATTTCAAAGTTAGTTAAAAAAATAATGAGGAATTCTCTGCTATAAATATTAACCTGGTGTTCAAATACGTCTAATTTAACATTTTAAATGATAATATTTTGTAATATTGTATAATATTACTAGATATAGTTTTTGTAACCACATCAGTTTGTAGTACATTGCAAGTTAACTAACCACAACTTTAGCCAAATATAGCTGGTATTTTAAAAGTAATGCCATATTTTTTTCTTGTCACTTGTTGTTTCAATTACAAAACTTTTTAATTAGAAACTTTATTGCGATGAAGATTTTCATTTAAGAAAATCTTCTTAATAGCTTTTATCACAATATTTTTATTGAGCTTTACAATCATATCCCAGAAAAATTATGTTTTTATATGCAATTTGAATCAATGGTAAATCTTGGCTGTTTTAATTTTTTGTTGTTGTTACTTATGACACTTAGCGAAAGCAAGCCAGACCTACAGAGACTGGGCGAAAGAAGTCATAAAGAGCGTCTTCCGTTTTTGAATATAGTACTAACCTACGAGGGTGGAAATGTGACTTTGGCTCATAAATGGCAGCACCATCCGGATCTTCCAATTTAGAGATAGGAAGCCTGAGAAGACCCAAGGCCTGGCTCCTAACACCCCCAGAAGTATAAATATGCAATCGGAAGGTGGAAGAAATTGCGACTACTACCTATTTTAAGTGCCCTATTCGCCATTAGTGAATACGACGTATCTTCAGATAAGACGGGATTCGAACTCACTAACTTCCGGTAATGAGAACGACGCCCTAACCAACCAGGCCTCCGCGGCCCAATTTCTAATATAAATTTTCTAATAGTTATAACTGTTAATCATATAATAAATAATATATTATTTGTTATCATTTCATGTCTTGAAAATCATTGCTTCCTAATAACATCAATATCAAGCAATAATAATCATGTATTATATTTGATTGCAGTCATATAAGAAATAGTATGAATCACACACATTCTTATATAAAACACATAAAAACTTGTCGAATGTGATATTTATTTTCTGGAAATATATATAAATATTTTCAAAAGTTTAAAATTACTTTCAACTGATATATGTAAGGTTTCTCCTACTGATGCGTAAATAGGGCCTGCCATCTTCTAAATGTTGTCATCGCACAAAAGATACGATGGCAACGTTTAGAAAATAACCTAACACAAAAGGATAATATAAACTTTAAAAAGCAGTAAAGATAAAAATTTCTCAATTTGTTTGCTCTCTTAAAATAATAAAAGATATTATATATAATCTAAATAACTTCTTTATTTTTCCTCAAATATTGAACTATCTTCTAAAATATACAGGTCAATACTCTTAATATGGGGAAAATGTGTGCTCTTTAGATAACTGTCTTGTAGCTAATAGGTAAAAGCTTTTAGCATAATCGAAATGAAGATGGTGTCTTTTATTCTACTAAGAGAGTCGATTTACATTAATAGGCCGGAATTAAGCTTCGAGATTTAGCCATAAATGGATTTGATGAGGAATACATTAATTTGTTTCTCTCATTAAACAATAGTTCCAATCGGTGACGTATTCAGATATATCTACAAGTAGAGAATCTGTAGATATATTTAAGAAAAAATCTAAATTTTAGAAATAGATAGTTTACGTATTGTTTATATTTTGTAGTAATAATAATAAATTCAAAATTTTACATTGAGTCTTAGAAATGTAAAATCTACACTGAGAAATTTAGATTAATCTCCTCGAAGGAAAATTGAAAATTAAGTAAACTGAGTCACTTGTTTTTTTACCATATTTTTTAAATTTTAATTGTCTTCAAAATAATAAAACAAATAAAATTGCAAGTATTTTTAATAAATATTAGTAAATAGTAATAGAATTAAATTAATTCAAAATACATATAACCCTAAGTATTTTTCTGTCCATGAATTTCATTCATATAAAAAAATAACTTAGATATATTCTTATTAATCTGTAATTTGCTTGATTTGTAATTTATTTAAAATTTTTTAATTTCTTGATTATTTTGTAAACTGTTGACGAACTGAAGAAAAGTGCATTGATATTTAAATGTTTTCTATATAAGATAATATTTTATAATAAAAATGCAAAAAGTAAATCCAAGTATCATTTCGTACGATTTCATTTGTTATCAAATTAGTAAATTAAAATATACTGCTCTATAAATATTATAGGAATAAAACTACCAAATTTAAATATTCAAAGTCATTTGTATCATAAAAGCTTAATGATTGTAATAAATGTAAAAAAGTTCTATATAAGAAATAATTTCAACAGTGGTAAACTGTTTATCTAAGTTTAAGAAATCTAAATTTTCTTAATTCTTTAAATAAATTGACAACAGATTATATATAAAAATACTGAAAATATTTTTACATTTATAGCGATGATGAAAAAATAAAACCTTTTCTTAGTAATTAAATGCTATATTTTATAACACTTCCAGAACCATTTAAAATGTTTATTTAAAAGAAATTAATTAATACTTTTAAATCTTACCAGGTGGCAAAATTAACTGGCGAACACAGGCTAACATTAAAGATACTTGAAAAGTTTTGTCTTAAAATCCCGTCACGCAACTGTGTCAAATTTCAGACTGCAATGAGCTTGTGATTACTTGACACAACATCTAAATAAAATAGACATCATATCACTTATAATATAGACATTTATAAAATAGACATCCCTTCATTATGAATAAAAACATAAAACAACCTTTTCTCAGTAATTAAATGCTATATATTATTGCACCTCCAAAATAATTTAAAAAGCAAGTTTTTAATAAATTAACGGATACTTTTTAATCTGACCAGGTTGTAAAACTAACAAGAAAACCCTAGGCTAACATTAAAGACACTTGAAAAGTTTTCTCATGAAATCTCATTAAAAGGGTGTGTCCAATTTCACATTGCAAAGAGGCCAAATTACTTGGCACAACATCTAAATAAAATAGATATCCTTTCATTTAATTTATGCTAACTTTGTAATCCCGGTACTATAAACGCAGAATATCTTCTTTTGTGCTTAAAATTAGATAAAAATTCTCAAAAAATGGAATGAGATAAGCAAATTGTACTGGAATACCAGGACTCCAATTAGCTCTTTTTAAAGACTGCACCTCTATGTTCTTTTCCTTGGTTATTTTTTATTTCAAATTTTTATTTCTCTACTTCTGTTCTTATGTTTTTTGCTCTGGTTATTACTTTAAATGTTTGTTATTTTTAATATTTTTTCTCGTGATATTTGAGCTCTTTTGTACATTTTTATTGATTTTTCCAAAAAAAACATAAAATTTTTGTTTATTTTCTTTTTTGCCAAAGTTATATTTAAAATTGTTGTTTCGTTATATATCATTTAACCATGATATACTTTGTCTAATACATAAATTATCAAAGGATAACAATCATTAGATAAACGTGAAAATTCTTAATTTATGAAAGGGATTTATTACATGAGCAATCATTAGTAAAATAATAGGCTAGATTATATTTTAGGGTGCCCCTTTGATTCTCGCCAAGTTGTGATAGCGATTGATCGCCAAGCTGGGCAATACCAAATCGTGTTCTGATTGGTCTATATCCAGTCGAGGCTCTGATTGGTTTATCTTTTTTATAATTTTGAAAATATAACGGACGTTTCGTTATTTTTGAATGTTCAAACATACCTGTAAGCACTGTAATCGGCGCGAACAGGAATGGCACCAAAAAAATCGCCAAGTTTGGCAAAAGGCACCCAAAAGTATAATTTTACCAAAGAATAAACATTACGTTTGTTGTTAAATTTATTTTGCAATGCAATTAAGGTAATTGAAGTTTCTTCAGTTATATATTAAACAACAGTAATCTGTATGTAACATAATTTAGCAACTATCATTCTAGATAATTAACAGCAGGCAACAATTGTTATATAAATTTAACTGTATCCAATTTTAGAGAATTTTTATTATATATGTGGTAAAAAATATATGAGAGTAAAATAATATTTTTCAGAAAAGCTAATATTATATTTTAGCATACAATTGCATTATTGAAATTGTCTCTTTATGTATCAAACCACGCTAATCTTTATACAACATATAAATTAATAGAAGATAACTTAAGTTTATTAAATTAGAAGATATTCAACTTGAGGGATTTTATTACATTTATGATGATGGTAAATAAATAAAATATTATTTGATAAATAATTAAAGACCATATTTTGCTGTAATTTCTCTATTAAAGCTAATGTTTATTTCATATATGATACATAACCTTTTTAACACATAAATTACTAATTGATTTCACTCTGGATAAATTAATAACACATAATAATCCCCAAGAAAATTTGATAGAACTCAGTTTGGAAGAGTTTAATTATATTCATGACACTGAATATATGTATAAGGCAATAATTTGCCATCTATCAAATAATAAACTTTTTTAAAAAATTACACTCTGAAATTATAATTTCTTTTGTATGTTAAACCACCACATGGTATAATCTTCATTCAAACGATAATTTTACAACATATAATGATAGTGAAATAAATTTGAGAGTACTCCACGTGAAAGGATTTATTAAATTAATGATAACATGTATGTTTATTAAACAATATTTTGGCAGTAATTAAGTACTACTTGCGTTTTGCTATATAATTACGTTATAAGTCGTTGCTTTCTTTATATATAATGTATAACAAATCATGACACTTTTTATTTAACTTAGGAAGTAACTCTGCAGAAACAATCTTCTTTCCGAGCTGAAACAATTCTTATTAGGCCAAAAACAGAAGGAGGACTAATTTTCCCTTCCAGATGAATCCTACCAACTGGTTAACTCGGCTTCTTAATTAAGATTTTTCCGTACCAGAAAACAGGAACGAAAATTAGTTGTACAATTAACCCTTGATTTTTGGGACTCAAAGCAATTGTTTTCAGTGAACGAGATTTATTTCAAAATTATAGTGCTAATGCATTATTAGATTAAAATGAAGTAAATAATTTTTCTTTATATTTATTTTTTAGCATTAATAATAAAAAATTATAAATTAGCAAATTTTAATTGTATTCAAATATTTTATTTACACAAGTTAGATAACTAAAGAAATGCATTTAGCAAACTAATTTTTATGAAAGCTTATACAAGGTGTTACAGATGAAAGAGAAAAGTAGAGTTATATGTCAAGTTTTTCTTTCAGGTTTGACATATGACCTTTTCTAATTAAAATTAACCTAATATGTCCAGTCACTCATTAAATTGATAGTCCGCATTTTGAAATTTTACAAAATAAATATGTACTCCTAATAATAAAATATACTGTCAGTCTTTTATTTAAAGGATAGCAGCGAAGAGTGTGATTGATCTTGGTAAAGAGAATCGTATTAATCAAAAATCAAATTATATAAGACCTGAAAATCTTGAAAGCGATAATAATTATACTAAGAGCAATTTTCTCGGGTGTCTGTTAACTCGTATTTTATACAAAAGTATGATTTAGATAAATAAATTTAGATATATTTATCATAAAATAATTTATTTAAATAGTCAAAGAAAAAGATTTACTTTTTAAAAAATTATTTTTAAGAATTTTTTTAAATCTTTTTTATAAGGCAACAAATTATGGAAATATATATTTAACGATATTTATAACTTTGTTCAAAATGTTGTTTTACAATAACAAATATTTCTCTCGTGTAGATCAATCAAAAAGAAATGAGCTATTCAATGCTTGACAATTCCCTTTAGCTGCTAAGTAATTGAATTATGAAGTTATGAGTTTATTTCCATCCACAAATGCATTAATGATCAGCTGCATATTGGAAAAGCCAAAATTTGTTCTATCAAGAAATGCAAAATATTTTATAAGAATTAAAAGAAATAGTTAAACTCATTATTTTTTAAAAATGTTACTCTATATAAAAGCAAAAAAAAAGTTAATTTCATTATTAACTGATATTCATGCTCATATTCTTTTCTATAACAGCTTATGTAATAGGAAATTTTATAGGAAATAAAAAACATCCATCCCTGTTTTTGAATCCAGTAGCGCCCTGGAGCATGGTAAATTACAAAGTAAGCATTGCTTTAGGGAGTTTAAATCTCCATTAATTACAGTTTAAAGTTACAAACATTCCAATCACTATTTCGAAATGAAACACACAACTAATGTTTAAATTAGATTTATCTTAAAACCCCTTAATTATTGATCCCATTAAATTTTTTCAACCAATGCTTGTACTTGCAGAATTTATTATCAATTTAAAATTTGTAAATGAATTTTCTATTATGTTTAGTGTAAATTTTGCAAACATTAATTTTAAAATGAAATTTATTATTTTGAGAAGAAACTCCGCATTTCCGAATACAAGTAAAGTGTAAATTAATTCATTTGGTATTACCATCTATCTTATTGTTAAAAATTATTCTTTTAACCATAAAAAACATAAAGGCATTTGTTTTCGCATATTCATTTTTATCATAATTAATAAGTTTGTATAGAAAACTTAATAAATTTTCCAAAGAAAAATACAATTAAATAACGCGGTTATTTTCATCTAAATAACAATTTGTTATCAGAAATATCTTGTATTAACGATAAAAATAAAAATTCTTTAAGTCAAAATTAAAAACATTTGAATTAACTCATTGGATATTTTAATTATTTCACGAGTTATATTGGGCATGTTTTGTGGTAAGCCGTATTGGGCTCATATTTGTCAGATGGTCTCAGATGTCAATATTTATCATGTTTAGTTCCAAATGTTTTATAACATAAGAAATGTAATTTGTAAAAACACGTCAAATTTTATAAAACTGTAAAAAAAGAAAACTAGCTTTTAAACATTGTTATAAAAATTTTAGCTTATTTTACAATGCTTTAATAAATGATTTGGAATGAGCTTGGTACATAATATGTGGAACGCAGACCATAATTTGTCAATTCTTACTTTATATACAATTTATTTAATAATTAATATTGCATACATTCCCTTATCTTCAGAACTAAAGAACTTACTTTGTTCTTTAACAGATATTTTATGGTAGAACAATTTTAGAATCTATTAACAATAATATATCCTATAAAAATAACAGGAACCGATAAAAATTCATTCAAGTAGAAGCCGATAGGGATCTTCACCAAAAATATTACCTAATTCCTTAAAATGCGACAATAAACATAAAATAGATTAGCTATATACTTTGCCTTGCAGATTGTTACATTTGGTAATTGTTTAAAGCTTTGGCTGCTGAATCAACGATAGTATCATCGTTTCCATAGTTACTCAAAAGCTATTTGAGATTATTTTGATTTTAAATATAGCCAAAAACATTTTGACATTATAAAAGTGTATTATTAGTCAGCATTTGAAAGTGCAATTAATGTATGAAAATTATCATTCATTAAGTAAAAATAATATATTAAAAAACTTCTTTAATAGATTTCTAGCATGCAAAACATTCTAAAATCTGTGCACACGCGTACAATGGTATTCTGTTTAAATGCTTATTTTACAAGTTTCAGAAAAACCCATGTAAGCCAAAACAAAATTTTCATTAAATAGTTAAACAATTATCAATTCTAAGCATCACCTATTAAATCCCAATGAAATCATCATTACTTTTTAACAAATATATTATTATAATGAATTTAAAAAGATCATATAAGATTGTTGATATTTTATATTTTTAAGCACCAATACTACAAATCATTAGCTACTAAATAAAATCATAAACACGTTAAGTACTTAATTATAAATGATGAACTATTTCTTTTTAAGAAAATAACTTAATAATCATGAAAATTTGAATTATTTAAAATTTTTAATAAGAATTTGTTAAGAATTCAAACTTGAAGAATATAATTAAAGACCAATATTTTTACACGATGAAGTTTCAATGTTTGCTTAAAGTAAAAATTTATATCGATAACATTTGAAATAAAAATAATCATTCAATATGCATTATTTTGTAAAATATAAAATCAAATAAAATTTTATTAAGAATAATTGGAATGTCAGTCAGAAGAAATACTTAAAAACATTTTTTGAAATCCTTAATTTATAAAAAAACTGTCCTTTAATTTATCTGAACGTGAAACCTATAACGACAGTCACTTGATAAATAAAAAATACGAAGTCTGTTTTCATCAGCTTAAAGTTCAGAGCTAATTGATTAGTTCAAAGACTAATACTAAGCAGTTAAAATAAAGTACATTTGTCTTACCGAGTTTTACTGTCGTTTCGAGTTTTTGAATAATAGTTAATTAAGTAAGTTTGACTTTACAGTAAATTAACTGAAATTTCATTTCTTTTATTTAACAGAAAATACTCATTTATAAAATAGAAGTGGATTAAAGTATATCAGGAAATATATTATCAATATAAATATTTATAGAGTTATATTTTTTACTGATAAATGTTTTCCGCAAATTTTAGTTTCCTGTAAATTTAAATTACATGAGTTATTACACTAAAGTATATTCATGATAGTTACGATTACTTTTAAAGCATTATTGGAGGTTACACTACGAATCATAATCAAGTGATATAGTCAACATCTGAGTCGGAATTGTTTCCTATTCAAAGAAAATGTGTCATTATAAGTCATCACATCACTTCTGGCAACACGATACTCTTAGACTTATTCAAAATTGAACATGCAACTGATCGGACATAATGAGTCTTGTAATCAGCGAAATATTCGCAGGATATTTTCAATGGTATTTATAAATTTATGAATAATTGTTCGTGAAACAAATCATGCATTTCCATTAATAGTAAAAGTTTTCCTAAGCATCAATAAAAATATAACTTATTCAAAGTTCAAATAACTAAAATAATATTTAAATGAAAAACAACTAAACATTAACTATTTTGTTTGAATGAAATTATGTTATGATAATGTAAATTTGTGTTATATACTGATAGTTTTATTTTAAGAATTTATATAAAGTATAATATCATTAATCTAAATAAACCGGGAATTTGTTTTATAAAGTTCAAAAACATTATAAATTATTAGTTTTTATATTGGTTGAATTCATAAAACAAATAATATATATATATATATATATATATATATATATATATATATATATATAATTAGCATTTTTATACCGTTAATCTACCATTAATTAAAGCCATAATTTTCCATTAATTAAAGGATCTAATAAAAATTAATCTCTATCAATATTTTTTCTTTTATGTAAAATATATTTTTATGATAAAAATTAATATTCATTGAATTAAATTTAAAAAATACTGAGCAATAAATTTTTAATAAGCGGAAACAATTGATAAAAATTTGAATCGAGGATTAAAACAATTAAAATAAATTTGTTTCACAATAAAATCATCAGGGATCTAAAAATGTTTTATGATATGAAATTGAAAGTGAATATGCTATAAGAGAAAAATATAAAAATATACATAGGTTTGCATAAAAATATAGCATAAATTGAAAGATTAGTTTAGAAACTTGATATAAAAATAATATCAAATGTACTTTTATTATATTGATTGTTGCATTAATTGTTAAAATGTTACATTAAATGATGAAACTAATAAAAAAATCAATGTTGTCTATGTATTTTTCATTCAAAGAAATTAAATTTTAATGAAATTATGTTATTATAATGCATATTTATGATATATAATGATAGTTTTTATTTTGTATAATATATAAATATAATTTTTACTATTCGTAAGGGGGGTGGAAAATTATTTAAATTATTATTTTTTGTAAATGCTATGCTATATTAAAATTATCTTGATTTTTTATTTTAATTTATCTTTTTTCTGGGAAAAAAACCACTTTCATTTTCAAGTTTTGAATAAATTTTTTAACTTTATTTCAAATTATATAGCCAAACACATTTTGGTAACCCATTGAAAATAATCTAATCCTACTGAGAGCTGATTAATTGTTTCGTCCAATAGTAAAACAAAAGACTGTAATTCTAGAGTACTTAACTTCTTTTCTTGATTTCGATAACCAGTAACTAGATAAATTTTATGGGAAATATTTAGTTAAAATGTAGTATAAAGATAAATAAAAAGAACTATCGAGGCAAATTTGTACAAAACTTTTCCACTTCTATTTATTGATATAATATTCAAAACATATCCTAAACATTTCGATATTAAAGATGTACCGTGTTCTATCAGGCTAGAGATAACGTAACGTGGGGTATAATAAATTTAAAAAAGTGAATGTGTTGTGTGTATTTGTAGTAATGCAGTAAAATATCTTTTAATTATTAATTATAAATTTCCATAATTTATTTGAATATATATTATTGTCAAGTTGTAGGATATTATAAATCATAAAATGTAAAAATTAATAAAAGGAAAAAGTCCTTAAATCGATAAAATGAGAATTGCCCCAAGTAACTCTCAAAAACTCTCAGAATTTGATTAAGATCAAAGTCGTCATATTCAGTTTCATACGAAATTTTAGTTTCTAGAACATTTATATTTTGTTGTAATAAATAAAACTTTAAAAATATTTTGGGATTTATGCAGGAATTTAATCTTTCCATTTTTCAAACGAAACATTTTTGAAAATGACTTATTTGAAATTTATTTATGAAAAAGAAACCGTTTAATAAACAACCGATATACGAAAGGGATCAAGTTTTGTAATATTTGTAAAGTGTTCCAAATATTACAAAACTTTCTATCAAAACTTTTAAAAATAAAGATAATGTAGCAAAAAAGAAAGAAAAGAAATAATGCTTGTGTTATGAATAGTAGTTATTTGCTGAAGTAAAATTAGGACATAATTATTCAGTAAGAAATGAAACTATTTACGAAATAATTAAATAAGGTAAGAATAATTTATATATAAAACAAATCTGAAACTAAGTTAAATAAATTTTTAAACTTAACTTACCTTAGTAAATACTGTTGCACTTCAACCACATTATAATTTTATACGGAATTCATACTTCATTCCTCATGATTTTTTTCATCCACTCAAATAAATAGCAAAAGTAAATATTTTTTTAGCAAAATTAAAAGATTATTATTCATTGAGAAACATAATTATTTATGAACTAAGCACAAACGAAGCAAAAAAATATTAAAACTATCATAACTAAATTCCTGAAATTAATTTACCTTAATAAATAACGTTTCTTTCAACTAAAA
>JAPDSC010069124.1:15163-51014 GCA_026290005.1 Latrodectus geometricus
AAAAAAAAAAAAAAAAAAAAAAAAAAAAAAAAAAACAACTGGCGCTTATGTAAAGCCCCTATTACATTAGAGTTGCCGGTATTTCATTTTGAGCAACTCCCGTAGACTTAACATTACGTGACGTCACAGCTCGATTTTGGGCAACTCGGACACGTCATCCAATGATATTTCAGATATTTTTTACAGATGCGCATTTGAAATTTGATCATTGCCAAGTTTTCGCCAAATTTTATGCCAAATGAAAGTTATTGGCGTTATGAATTGCCGAAAATGAGCAATTTTTTTGTGCATGCAGCAGCAACTCGAGCAATTCGTATCGCCAATAGATGATCAACGGAACTGGTGTTGTCTTTTACTTTCGCCAAGCGGAAACAATAAGATGCCAAGAAATAACATGTTTTCATTATTGTTAATGAGTGCATGTGATAAATATATATACTTGTAAATGGCAAATATCTGTGTTAAATGCACAAAAGAAATGGAAATTGATTTTATTGAAATGATAAGAGTAAAGCCTCTTAGATGGGATGATTCAGATCCCCAATATAAATTTACTAAATTAAAACAAAGAACGTATGATGAAATAGCGTACGAATTAAAGTTAAAATATCATCGTTATAAAAATGTGTTTACACGTGATAAGAATTTTCACCTGTGTTGTTTGAGTGATCTCTTAATTTTATTAAAACTATAAATAAATATTATTTCAAAATACCAGTTTTGTTTTAGGTCTTGATAATATTATTTATTTAAGGAAAGAATATTATTTATTTAGGTCTTGATAATATTACCGTATTTTCCTATATATAATCCGCAGAGGCGTATAATCCGCGGCAATTTTTTTTTCGGCGAAAATATGTACTGCTGATAATATAGATATCACATAAAATAAAAAAATGCACAGTAGGATTAAAAATTTAATAAATTGTATAGAAAAAGAGCATTTATTATGAAAAATATCAGTCTAGATCCAGTTTATCGCAGAGTGCGATAAACTTGAGATGAAAGCACGAGATCGATCAAAAGCGATAATTTTGAGAAGAGAGTCTTGTAAAACTTATCGATATTTAGCTTCTAATAACTTTTAAAACGATGTTAGATATATTTAAATGAATATATATTTGCTTCGTTAATATTTAAATGAAAGAAATGGGTTATTTACAAATTGCATATTTTATACATTTTTTTTTATACCGCGCGTGCTTTGTTTTTCACTTCATATTAACACATTTGACGTTATTGTTTTTATTTGCTTTCGCTAAAGCTTTTAATTTAAAATCTTGCTGTGTAAGTTAAAAATTTTCGCTTCCATATGACGATATACGAATTTGAATAATTTCAAAACGAAACATCTCACGTCAAGACAAATTGCAAAATGACGTTAGCGAATTTACAAGCGTAAAAGCTTTAAGAGGAACCGAAATCGTTTTTGAACATAATTGCACAAAGCTGATAATAGTTTAAATAACTCAGGTGTGTCCTGGTACCACTTGTTATTTATTTTATGAAATATAAAGAGTGTTTCTTTCAAAACTTTCTTGTAAGCTTTTCTGATGGAGAATGTTTTTTATCAGATAATCCGCGGCGGCGTATAATACGTACAACGAAATTCGGAACTTTTTAAACACATAATCCGCGGATTATATACAGGAAAATACGGTAATTGAATGGGTTTAAGATGTTTCTTGATTTGATATATAATTGTTGGGAAATACTGAATAGAAGCAGTATATTGGATAAAATAAGTAGTTACAAGATTTATGTAAATTTATTGGGAACTTAAAACTCAAATTAAATATTAGTTAATATTTCAAAAATAGCTTACACATAGTCCGCGGATTATAAACAGGAAAATACGGTATTTATTTAAGGAATCTTGATAATATTATTTATTTAAGTCCTTGATAATATTATTTATTTAGGAAATTAACACAAAAGTTTTAAGAAATTTTTTAACCAGATATTTTCCTTTTCACGTCGACAAAGATTAGCTCTTGATCATTCTAAACGTGAAGTTTCAAACGCTAAAATTGAGTGAAACAATAGCAAGATGGCGTAATGTAAACAAATTTTGGCTACAAATTAAATTCCCTAATAAGAATTCATCATGAAATCTGGACACCTACAGAGTAAAATATGGCAACCTTAAAAATGTTAGCCAGAAAAGCGATCTAATAATAAATCTAGTAAAACAGCTATTTACTTCTAGCAAACCTAATAGAAATCTCGAACATTCATTGGACGATGTGCTCGAGTTGCCGAAAATCGAGCTGTGACGTCACGTAATGTTAAGTCTATGGGAGTTGCTCAAAATGAAATAACGGCAACTCTAATTTCTAACAACTCTAAAAAAAAAAAGGTCTTACTAGATAAAATAATTTCTACTGTTTCTTTTTTTTATCAAACTATAAAGTTACGACTGATGATCTTTCTTACATTCTGTTTGAATTTATTTTCTATGTAAACTTATTATGGAAATACAAAGCTATAGAGATTTTATATAATTTTGATTAGTTGACATTAACATGAGTATGTAGTTCTTTTATTACTCACAGCAAATAAAAGAATAAAAATAATTGTCCGAAATTCATTTTAAGTTGCATGTACCATGTGGCATATATTTAAAAATTTTAACTGTCATATATAGCTGAGGATTTGCAGCATGTGCATTGTTCATCATGTTCTTTGAATACAAAATTGGTTTAAGACTAAAGTGGGTTTAAAACAACAAAATGATTGTGGTGCATGCTTCAAATTCTGACCGCTAGGATCTCTTCACTAGGATTTTTTTCATCTGGTTACGAGATCAATAAGAGAGTAAACAAATATAACGCGGGAAAATATGGCTCTTTGACCACATGTTGAAGAATATATTATTACAATCACAAAAGTTATTTTTAAAGTTTAATCGGTAAGTTTCTAAACAATTTGAATATTTATCACATATTAAAAGAGATAACATTGGTCAAATATCTATATTTAAAATAAATTTTGAAATCCAATAATTATTTATCGTATCCCTTTTTCAATAAAAAATATTTAAACATATAAGTATTTTATTACTAATTAAGAAAGACATATAATTTTAATATGGGTATTAAATATACTTTAATGCTCTTGTATATGTAATTTATATTCTATTTAACTAAACCTCTCTGCTCTTATAAAGGTTTCCTTATTTTGGAATCCAAAGTATACTAGATCATCCTGTTCAAAAGAATATGGTAGAGCGACAAATCATGTAAATGTTGAAGTCGTCATGTATAAAATTTTTTAAACTAGTGTAAAAAAAAATACTATATTAACAGTACCAAGCTAAAAATAAAAATGTGTACTTTTATTTTCGAATTTTTATTTTTCAAAGTTTATGAACAAAAGTTTAAATAATTTATTTTTTCGTACTTGTGTAAAATATAATAACTACCTGATATGTATAAAAAAAAAAGAACTTTTACAAGTGTGCCAAGAATTTCATATATGAACATTAAAAGAACTTAATGGCATTGCAACTAACTTCATTGTTGCTAATTACCATTATTTTATTAACCAGTCTATTTCTTTTTAATATTATTTCAATAAATTTCAAATAAAGTTGTTATTTTGTCGTGAAAGTGGGATAAAACATTAACTAACATTATTTGTTAATTTGCATGACAATCGGTGTTTATCAAGCTTAATTATATTAAAGAGCTTTTATTCTGCCTTTGTTAATAAAGAATTGTGTGAGTTCTCTTGATAAACTTGCTAGTAATTTAATGAAAAAATGTCTGTTTTCATTATTGCAATTTTAAAATTAAAATCTATAATGTGTTAATTTAACAATATGCATTTAAAATGTACCATTTTTAATTCAGTATTAAGATTAGTTTATGCATGATATTTTTATTTATTGTATTTGTTATCATTTCATATCTTGATAAATACAAAATTAATTTTACTCTGATTTGTTTTTTATCACATTTATTTATCCTAAGACCTAAAACAATCCAATTCACTGAAAGTGGTGCTTAGTAGCAGAAATAAAAGTACTGTACAAGTTTTTTTCTTTTTAAGTAGTATTATACATGAGATTATAGTAATATGAATTTGTTTAAATTACAAGTACTTGCATTACAAATTCTAATACTTACATTACAAACTTGTATAAGAATTAATAAAAAACCAAGAGTAGTTTGATGTTCATAACATTCTAGCCTATCAAATTTTTTTTATCAACTGCAATTAAATTAATATTGTAAATTGATTATTTTGTTGATAAAAAATCAATAAAATAAAGTATTTTCATGTCTGCATGACATTTGAATTTTTTGTTTCAAATAGAAATTTAACAATATTATAAGAAAGAAGCTTGCCATGTGATGAACTGTAAGCAAGTAATTTCTAAACTGTAATTACTATGAAAGTAACTAAAATAAATAAGATTAGGACTGATTAAAAATGAGAGAGTAATAAATCATGTGTTTTGAAAAAGGATTTATGGAAGTAAATGGATAATTGATTGTGAAAATCTTAATTATTTGTGTCATAAAATCATGTGTAAAAATTAACTATAAAAAATTTAAAATATCAAATTTAACATTAATTTTTTGATATAGAAAATACTGCATAATTAAGCTTAATATGTTAAACAAGTGAAAAAATTGTTTTCAAAGATGAATTAATGATTGTTATTGTAAAGACAGTTACCCAGAGATAAAAAAAAATGTAATATGGCTTTTTTAAAAAAATAGTTTTAGAGACATCAAAGGGGACTATTTGAATCAAAACATTTTATAATATATTAATCCTAGATTATAAATATAATTAAAAAGTGAACTATGTATGCAGAATATGTTACTTTATAGCCCCTTGGAAAATCTTATATATATCACTACAATGGTTATGATATTTAATAAATCAATAAAAATTTTGGTATATCTTGATATGAATATAATTGCAATACTTAAACTGTGCTAGGAGGACTTTTTTGACTCTATAGTGATCTGCAAAGAAAGTGAAGTTACAATATGTATACTATAGTAAAAGAAAGAACACCTCATTGATATACCTGAAGTTTAATTCTTTAAATTTTAAAATGAGAAGAATTTTACTTATCTAATTGTGAGATCAATTATCAAAATAATATTATTACTGGAATTATTAAAAGAATAACAGCAGCTAATCTTCCTTTTGATTTAAAATCTTTATGAAATTTCATTTGATATTTATTATAAAAGACAAATTATAAAAAGAAATGATAAAGTCAGTGTTTGATTTATGTTTCAGAAACATAAGCTTTGATAATGCAGGAGGAGAAATAAAGCCATGTTTATTTAAAAAGAACATGGTTTCCTTTTTCCTCTTTCATTATCAAAACATGTTGAATTTTTTAAAAAAAGCAACTAAATTCTACAAACTATTTTCAAGGTTCTTTTGGAAAAATATGTGTAAAAGTTTTGAAATAGCTAAAATTTTTAATAAATATATTATAAAAATATATGTAATAATTGAGAAAGTTCTGATTGTTTTGTACAAATGCTTTGGAATATAAAATATAACTGAAAATGATGATAGGGTTAGCTAGATGAATATTTTCCAATCTTAAAGTAAAAAGGTGAAAATCAATTTTTAAAAAGCAGCCTAGAAGCCAAAATTGGCAAAGGGCTGCTAAGCCAATGTTGATGCTAGTTCATAAATATACAGACATGTTCATATTAGTAGACTCAACCACATAATTTTTTGAAATGACCTATCTAATTAAATATTTTTTAGTAATCACAACAGTAAAAATGTCCTTTCGTTAAGCTAGTAGAATCTACTTATTTTTGTGATGCATTCATTATTTATTATATTTTGTTTGAGAAGTTGACAGCACAATATCTTAACAACCAGTAAATGACATTTGTAAATATTTTACTCTTTATGCAATTACTGTAATTTATTGTTCTTTATTTTAGTGCTAAATTACCAGTTGATTTTTATTAATTTTCTGTTAATAGATACAAATTCAATTATATTGTGCTGAATATAAATTTGATTTAAGAGTTTATTTAATTTAAAACATATATAATTTAAGAATTTATTAATTGAAGACATAATTTAAAAACCAAAAATTTGATTACTTTTATATAATGGCAAAAACAAAGATTTGTCTCCAGTGAAAAGGGCTCAAGTTCAACTTTTATTAATTGAAACTAATTATGAGTGAGAAATTGCTAAAAAAAAAAATGAATATATTGAAATAAACAGTTTGTAAGATTAAAACTTCTTTTCAAGAAAAATATGTGTATTCTCAAAATAGACTAGGAAAATTTAGTATAAAACCAATTTTAACTCCAAAAATTTAAAAAAAAAAAAAAAAAAAAAAAAAAAAAAAAACCGAATTTATTTCTCTAAAAATGAAGACTTACAGCAAAACAGTTAAGTGTTTGAATGAAACAAGGTGCCTTTAATATTGCCTCCAGCTCATCAAGAAGAATTTTGGGTTGAGTAAGATTACTTGTAAGAATCTTGTAAAAATAGCCAAAATTTCACCGAAAATGACTAAACACTAATATTTTGGGCTAATATTATAATATAATGGAAAAGATTTCAGAAAATGAGTGGGAAAAGTTAAAAAAAACAACATATTTGTTCTTTAATACTCTTAATTCTGTAAAAATTACTGGTATATTAAAAACCCCTTAGTATGATTTTTTTTTTTTTTTTTTTTTTTTTTAAACAACAGTTTATATTAAAAGTTTTATTAAATTCCAAGTGCGTTTTAGTGATGAATTTATGTTTCAAATTTCTGATAAATGCAGTCAATATATCCATAGAAAACAGGAGGAATTCAAACGTGAATGTGTAGCAAAGAATGTGAAACATCCCACTCAAGTTATGGTAAGTGAGTGTTTCTATGTGGTCCAGGTTGTCTGTACATTGTAGAAAGAAACTGTACCAATATACAAAACTCAGCTCATATCACAAAAATAATTGGTATCAAAAGGTTGATTTCATTTTCATGCATGACAAAGCACCCTGTCACAATTCTACAAAAAAAAAAGTATAAAAGTTTTGCTAGAAAAAAAATATTCAAGTATTGCCATGGCCTGAAAAGAACCCAGATATGAATCCCATAGAAACTTTATGGGAGATTGTCAGAAAAGAATATTGACAGAAAATAACTACAGAGCAAACTTTAATTGTAGAGCTCATCAAAATATGACATCATAATGTAGAAATAAAATAAACATGTAAAATTTTAGTAAAGAGTATGCTAAAAAGAGTTAAAATGCTCTTTAAGAACAAAAGAACTTTTACAAAATATTAAATTTCATTTATAAAGTTGAAATTTATTATTTTCTGCCAATAAAATGGTTAAAACAATAGAAATACTCTTTTCTTTCAATAATGTGAACATGTCTGTGAAAACATTGAGAATAATATTTTGTCACTAGAGGTATAAATTAATAATATGAGTGTGAATATATCTTCCTTTTTGCAAACATTGTGCTAGTTTCCATGACATTTTTTTATATTAAATCTTTGATGTGATTTATTGTAAATATTGCTGTACATCACATCATAGTTTACAAGGGTTTAATATAAAATAAAACAACCCTTTTTTTATCAGCAATCTAAAAGTCTCTAATGTGTCTGGATGATTGTCTTCAATAAGTAAACTCAATTCTTGAAGACATCTTAATCTTAGAATGTCACTGTAATTTAATGATTATGTGAGAGTACCTTACATTACCATAAAATTGTAGAGTTGAAGTATGTTATTTTGTACATTTCTTAAAATCCAAATTTTTTGAAATCAATATTAAATTACTTTTTTTCATTCAAAAATATTATGAAACAGGAACTTTTCCAAAAACATCAATTTCAAACAATCCTTTTTACTTCTTTTAAATCATAAAAAGGCAACCCACATCATTTGGTCTGACTAAATTAAAACAGTTTTTAGCAGAAAATATCACATTCTTATAATTCAGCTATCATGCTGTATATTTTATACATATTCTATTATATAAAATTTGACATTTTTAAAAGCTGCTTTTTGATTATTTTACTGATTTAAGGGATCAATTGTGTCTATTTTTAAAATAGTTCATTTAGAAGCATTTTTAAAATATTCAAATGCAGTTTATGTCTATGACATTATGTTGAAAATTTTAAGTACACTATGTCTTTGATTTTGTGAAGTTAATTTTGGCTTAAATCCATTTTTTCGAGATACTTCCTATTAAAATGCAATTTTTGATTCATTAATTTTCTTCAAAATATTTGTAATTGACTTACTTTTTTTACAAATTCCATTCTTTTTCCCATTTCATTTGATTTTGATTAATTCAATATTGTTTAAAATGATAAAAATATGTCAATTGTAATAATAGAAACTATAATTTTAGTGAAATTTTCTATTAAAAGTAAATTGTGTACATAATTGAAAGCCAAAATAAGTGAGCAATAATTTTAAAATTAATATTTTAACATGAAAATTAATAGAATGCTTGGTAGATAATTAAATACATATTTTTAAAACAATAGCTGAAAAGCACAGCTAGTCTGTATATTTTAAATAACTAAAATGATACTTTAAGTTATTACTTATTAATATAACAATTTTATTATTAATATTTTTATATAAATAAAAAATGTTATCAAATTGTAATTATTATGAATTAAATAACATTAAAATTTTAAGAAAAATAAGAGAAAAATTGTAGTAAATAAATTATGGAATATTATGATTTAATATCTGAAGTTATTATAATCTCCTGGCAGACTCTGATATAAAAATTAATATAATTATATCTTTCTTGATTTATTGGTGTTTCTTTTAAACTGACAAAATTTTATTGACAGAAAAAATTTCAAAATACACAATAAAATGCTCTTGAAACCGATGAGTTTTGTAAAAATCTCAAATGCTAGGGAGGGACTCTTCTACTTTTGTTACTAACTCAAGATATTAGTTATGAAGTTCCTATATCCTAGTATTTAAGACTATTACAATAGAAAAAATTTTAACTTTGGTCTTAAATTTTCATATTAATAAATGCAATATTACATATTGCCCCCATTTATTCAACTTTGGTTTTAAATTTTCATTTTAATAAATGCAATATTACATATGATAAATTATATTTAATTTAGTAGTTTACTTATTTTCAAGAAATTAACTGCTGAGATATTTTCATTATTTATAAACATATTACATATTATTAAATAATTTTAATAATTATTTTAGGTTAGTATCAAAATTAATATCAAATATCAGTTTTAAAATGAAATATCACGAAATATTATGTTTTACTTTGTAAAACAAAATATTTCGTGCTTTTCTTATTTGTAAAACCTCATTTTAATGATAATTTTCTCCCAAATTAATGTTTATGTGCTGACTGAATTAAATCAAAAATAAAATTCTCATTCAATAACAGCTATAAATAATTGCAATGCTGCTTGTTTGTCATTAAGTGCAGTAAATACTTCTTTTCTTTTGAAAATATTTATGCTTCTTTTTTCTGAAATCTTAATTTTTAACTTTAGAAATGATGATTAATGAAACAGGAAAAAAATATAACATCAAAGAACATGTGATGATAGTTGTTCAACAAATCTTACCTTATTTTTATTTTGAAATAATTTAGTTTGTTATTTTCAATTGAATTTTGGAAAAAATGAACACAAATAAGAAAGAAAAATGCCTGTCCATTCTGATTTAAGTATCAAAAAATAATTTATAAATAAATGCAAAAAAATAATCACAATTTCAATCAGTGATTTTTTATTTGATAAAGTAATTTTAAAAATATATATATTAATTATGACAATGTAAACATTCTAGGATGATTTGGAAAAATTAATTTCTTTGCTAATAGAGAAATTTGTAATTGTTTATCTGACATTTTGAACAAATGCAATATTTTGATCAAATTAAAAAATTGAATTAATTCATAGTGCAATTTACAAAGTATAATAGATACTGGAACATAATAAAAAAATATTTTTTAAATGTTTTCATAAAAAATTTTTAATGTTTGACTATGCATTGTTTTTAACAACTAAAATATTAGGAATACAATTGCTGTTATTAAGTTAATTAAAATATTAACATAAATATGAAAAACTATTACATCCTAAAAATATTCATATCAACACCTATTATTGTAGAAATTTGAAAAATAAGAATTAATATAGATAATATATTACCCAAGAAATATTGATAGAAACAATTGTCTGTGTCCATAAAACACCGTTTTTAATTTTATATTACCTAGTGTTTAATAAATTTGTACGAAATTAAAAATGTATTCCTTGTTATTTAACTAGATTAAAAATTTTGGATTATTATAAGTAGAGGTAAAACATGTGTAATTTGGAAGCCATAGAATATTCATAGAATTTAGAATTTATGTTACTTATCATAGTAAGGTAAAAAGAGTTAAAAGAAATGGAATATACTATCCAATATTATACAATTTTAAAAGCATTTAACGAATCCTAACTCAGCTTGCCTCAATATTTATCATTCCAAGTGATATACATTCATAGAAAGTTGTTCACCCTTGAAACATTAATTTGGAGTAATCCAAAAAAATGAATCAGAAATGAAATAGATATGCAAAATTTATGAAAAAAGTAAATGCAATTCAATATTTTCAAGTGCCTTACATATAGAATATAAATGAAAATGATTCATTTTTCTTAGAAATAAAATACGTTATTGAAATAATTTTTTAATTAAATTGTTCAAAGCATCAAAAAAGTCTAAAAATAATTAATTATACTTGTGATTGTTTTATGATTGTAGTCCATATTTAGTTTGTGTGTATTGTCCAGTATTACGTTTATAAATTGCTTAACCTTTTTAAGCATACAAAAATACTAAGATCTGGAAGTAAATGGGACCAAAAGTATGCCTATTTCTAACAAATTGATGCTCAATATACAAAGATTTATAATAAAAGAAAGTGATTATATATAAATATATATAGCAAAATTGTATATTTTCAATATCAATTCATTGATTTTTCAAAAATCTAATTTTCTAGTTTTGCATAATTTATTTTATTTATAAATCTTCAGTAATGTGTTTCGAGATTTTTTTTTTTTGTTTATATTCGAAAATTTATTCCTTTAAAATTGATATTCTTTTCATTTGTTACAATCCTTTTTCTATAAAAATGAAGTAACTTCAAATGTAGAGCTGTTACATCTTCAGAAATTGATCATACTCAGAATTTTTAGTGATAAGTAAAATATTTTTTAACTATGTTAGCGATAAACTTATTTAGTTCTCTTAATTCTGCAGTAACTCACTGTAATATATTTTGTCAGATTGTGCTTTAGATTTATTATATCTATTTAATGCTAACAGAATTAAGTTACAACTATAATGTGAAGGAAAATTCATAAGAACTTGCTTGAATGTTCAATGTTTATTGAAGAATTTAAAGTTGTTTGTATTTAATCAAAAACAAATATTTTCTATAGTTAAAGTAATAATACTTTTAAGAGTTTCTCGATATCTAGAAAATATGTCGTATACATTTATGAAAAATTGTCTTAATTTCTGGGAAAAAATTTCTTTTGAAAAAAAATTTGATTGAGGGTATCTAACAAATTAAAAAAATTTGTATGAAAATTGATTTATGAAAGCTGTTGTAAAATAAAATTCAAAATTTAATAATTTTGTTTTATTTATGTAAGAAAAATAAAATTATTTTTTTACTCATCTAAATTGTTCAATCTATCATAAAGCTGTGCAGTTCAAATATCAATATAATGAGTAAATATTAAAATGTTAAGTTATTAGATGTTTGCTGATAATGTTACAAGCTTGAACATAATTAGAGCCCTACTAGCAGGCAAAGCCAGTCAGCTTTTGGAGAAATTTTGTACTTTTAAAAATTAACGATATTTACTATTTATACGTTGCTTTTCTCAAAGCGTTGTTTTCCACCACAAATAAAATCGAATAAAGTATTGAACGTTGGAAAATTCCCTTTAATTACAGTTAATAAATATTGAATTAGGAACTCCTTTCATTGGCTTTCCAATGTGTTTCCCATCGACAGCGTATTGGGAAAAGCGTGAACTTGCAATAGATAAAGATACTACTGGTTTTTATGTTTGATTTTCCAACATATTTCACTCATTAAAATGAATATGTAGCTTCAAACTCACTAACTTAATTATTTTCATTAAAATTTAAAATAGTTATGTTGAAAAATAATTCATATTTAGAGAATAGATACGTTGCTGAAATTTCATAATAGTTAATTCTGTTTAATCATTAAATATTCGTTTTTGTTTCTTGTACATTTTCAAAACATTTTTTGTCTCAGTTTGTAAAATACCTTGTTTATCATGTAATGATTTGTTGATTGCGTGTGTTCAATAGTTTGCAAAACATTTCATGATCCTATCTAGAAAAAGTTGCATTATAAATAACCTTTAGAAATTTAGCTCTAATTTTAAAGCTGAATTTATTTTGTTGGTAAATGGTACTCAAATATCCTTTCTAAATTTTGTTTCCGATCGTTTGTAGTAGATCCTTTTAATGTATGGTTTTCTCATTTTTCATATAAGCTATCAAGTTACAAAATTATCATCCATGAGAAAAGTTATTATATGTTACACAAGAGCGCAGTTAATAAGTTTTATCAAATAGACATTCAGATGTGTCTTATAAGTTATTTAAATTTGCATGAATTTTCACCAAAAGTTGACTATTCTTTCCATTTGTTTCAGTTTCCATGCCATTAAAGTATTTTAAATTTATCGCTTTAGCGGATACATGTTCCAATTTTTAAGAAAGAAACCAATAAATTTATATATTCTGTAACCAATGTGCATTGAATGAACTATTGAAAAAGAAACCTTAAATGAAAGAGCTCACAATATTTTAAAATAAAAAATACGCTAGGATTAAAAAAAAAAAAAAAAAGGTTGAAATCGGACAATTTATTTCAACCGCTATTTTTATGTATTTTCCGCAATATAATACGTACATAGTGAGTAAAAAAATAATTTGAATAAAATTTAAATCTAACTACCGAATTTTATCTACCACCAAATAAAATTATTTTAGTTATGTATCAGTCTTTGAAAACAGCCAGTTAAGAATACGGAATCTAGCTGCATACAATTATGATTAATTGCGGTCTGCTATATCTGCATTATTCATGAAAAATAGAAATGTAAAAAATTCACCGACTGAAAGTGCCTTAGCTAACGATTTCTTACAGAATTAAAAAATCCAGGAAAAGAAAAAAAAGGACTGAACATCTCCAAAAGTTTATAAGTTATCGAAAGGGAGTTGAATTAAATCTTATGATTTTAATCAGATTGCTTGCCAAAAGTTTAAAAATAAAGTAAGAAACATCGTTTAATTGAGGGAAAAAAGAATTTAGACTTCACCGTCTTAAAATGAAAGGTTCTAAAGCTACCAGTCGAAAACAAATGCTCTAGACTTCGATGCAGCTGATCGACAGTGGGAAGGTGTTCTCAATTGAAGAAGTTCATGAAACCCTTTATGATAGAGCATAGTCAGCAAAAGAACCTGGACCTTTTCTTGCTGAATGGAATCAACTGTCAATTCATTATGATTTGTTTAATTTAGGATATGTGCCTGCCAATGGAAAAATGCCACTTCTTAAAAAAAATTAATAAGTATAGATTTATCAACAGACATTGAAAACTCGTTTGTTTATTTAATCACAAGTTCTATGGATATTAAAGAGTGACCTTCCAATGAATTGTTTCATGAGATTAGTAAAATCAATTCCCTCATTTAATATACACTTATTACCAAAAATTATAAAAAAAATCACAAAAATGACGATAACTTTCCAAAAAAAAAAAAAAAAAAAAAAAAAAAAAAATTTTAAAAAAATTGAATACGCCGATAAGTAAAAGGAGCTGAACAATATGACATTATGAAAACAGTGGCGTTGCTATCCGAATACGTCATTTGCAACGAACTTAAAAATGGATATCTCAAAGCAAGGTGGCAATGAATTGTCGCTGCGTATCTAAAATTAGAAATTTGGTGTAGCGCAATTGTAACATTGGCTTCCAGGCGTCATTTGACCGAACAGTTTTCATGGCGAGCTATTGGCAGACTAGAGGCAGGACAAAGTCAGACAGAAGTGGCTAGAATGCTGAGTGTGAGTCCGTCTGTGATTTTCAGACTTTAGCAACAATTTCTAACCATGAATTCGGCATTCAGAAGGTTCAGTCAAGGTCGGCCACGCGCTACCACGAGTGACAATAACTGATATTTGTCATACGCGCATGAAGGAATAGAAACGCAACTCAGATACTTCCTCGCTGTAAGCTCTGGAAGGTTGTTATCCAGATCAGCCGTACATCGAAGGCTTCACGAACGTAGTCTGTATGTGAGGTGACCAGTCATTTCCTTCCCGCTCATGTCACGCCAAAGGTGGGAACGTTTGCAATGCGCACGTCAACATGTCCTCTGGGCGCATGATCATTGGAGGACAGTTCTTTTTACAGATGAGTTCAGGTTTAGCCCCGAAAGGGATAGTAGACGCGTTTTCATTTGGAAAAAACGTGGTACTCATTTTCATCCATCAAACATACGTGAAAGAGATGCTTATGGATTAGGCAGCGTCTGTGTTTGTGGTGGTATCTTTTTGGTGGACGCACAGACCTGCATGTCTTTTCCCGTAATAATGTTAATGCTCACACCTATAAAGATGGCATCCCAGATACTTATATGCACCCTAATGACGGGGCAATAGGTGATACTTCCGTGCTACAAGATGATTATGCCAGTCCTCAAAAGGCTCACATCTTGGATACTTATCGTGAGCACATGCTGTAGCCAGCTCGATCAGTAGATTTTAACGAAATCGAGTGTTTGGGGCACTCTAGGACGACGTGTAGCTGCTCTCAACCCCTCTCTTAGTACCCTAGCCGTGCTTTGGAAGAGCAGTGGCTCGCATTTCCTACACAATTAATAAACCGCATAATTTAGAGCACCACACATAGCTGTATTGCTCCTCAGGCGGACCATACCCCAACTTACACCCCCCCCCCCCATTTGTTTATTGTATTTATATGCTAATTTTTATAACACCACAATTGTCTCTTTTTTTTCTGCTATTTTGTACCTTTCTATTTGTTGTAGAGTGTGTATAAGTACCCCTAAATTCCATGCAAAACATTTGGCGTTATAATCATTTTTGTGATTTTTACTTAATTCCTTCGGTCTGATGATTCGATTCTCATTTCTGGCATAGATGCTTATAGTGGTTTGGAATCCATTTTAAACTGCAGATCCAGGTCTAATTAATATTTTATGTACAAAAAAACAAGTTTTGATCTACAAACAACAATGCTTCATTTATAATATTTTGAAAATTACTTTTCTGAAATTGAATGTTTTTATTTTCATTAACTTGATTCGAAAATCTCGGAAGAAGGAATAAAAATAAAGTGTTTTATTTTTAAATGAATTTTAAAAAATTGATGTTTTTAAATTGATTTTAAACTAATATAACATTATAATAAGGATAAAATTGCGCATTCTTTGTTCAAGCTCTTGAATTATGAAATTTTTAATTCTGTAAATCCAATAAAATAATGTTGGTTAAATATTTAAATATTAATTGCACCAATGAAGTTTTTAACTTCATCGAACTTTTTTTTTAAAACAATAAAAGGCAATTTTATATAGACGTCAAGTGGATATAAAAAAAAAAAAAAAAAAAAAAAAAAAGATAAATTGTTTACCCCTTCAGGGGATAACAAAACTATAATGATATAAATATATTTTCTCTGAGTTCTCAAGTTACTCTTCTGAAAAAAGATTTTTCTTCAATTTATTAAAATTTGAATGTTATGAGATACATATTCACAGTATCAAATCAAGATAAAAACTATCTTAATACTATGAATTCTCACGTTTATATCATTGGTTGGTTTGTTGCCCAATACTCACCTACATTACGAACCATAGCACAACTGATTCAGTCTGCTGTGCAGGATTTCATCGCTTGTACTGTTTGATAGGTAGGTTAGGGCGTTCGTAGGTAGGTAGGTTAGGTTAGGGCGTTCGTTCTTGTCATCGAAAGGTAGTAAGTTTGAATCAAAACAAAAATCTGTCGTGTTCGCGGTTGGGCATATTAAATATGTTGTGGTTGCAATGACCTTCATGTGAAATGATACTCTGGGGTGGCAGGCCAAGTATTTGGGAAGTCTTCTGCTTGGTCCCTGCTTCTATCAAACTGGTAAAACCCAACTCAGGGCTAGGTACAGGGAAGCATGCTGGTGCAAAAACAACTGATACAGCTTAAATTGCCTTCTGAGAGGACTTCATGGGTAGTTTGGAATAATACTTGGCGCAATAGAAATTCTCTAAACTCCTTAGTATTTACACTAACAGACGTGCATGCAGAATGGAGAAGCGCAACATACATTTCCTGTTCAATAGTGGCTTGAGATCCAACCCAGGATCTCATGCTCTGAAGAGCGCTGTCCTACCACAAGACCATGCTGTACTACTCTTTTATTTGACGTTGTTTCCAGGTATTGCGGAATTCCTGTGTAGACCATGTCCATTCCGCTGTCCATGTCTGTCGTTCATCGCAGCATTAGCATCTGTGGTTTTGAGGCAAGGGTAAACACAAGCCATTGCACTCATTGTGGACATTCCAGTCACTCGCGTGTACAATTTGAGGTTATTTGTAGCACGCGGGGGAAAAAAAACTATCTCTTTCTATCTATAAATATTATTCAAAAAATTTAGAACCCACTTTATAAAAACATTTATTGTATTAATGAAAAATCATTCAATTTTTTTAGTTAAAAACATATATGTATATATAGAAAGACATATCACCATTTTTTCCCCCTCAAAAATTTTAAGTCATGATCCATTCAGTTACTTGTTTTGCTTGCAATACCTAATTTTTTTCGTATTCGATACTTGAAAGTTATTTTTTATTCTCATATATTATGTTTTCTGTAATTTCACCATCTGATACCTTACTCTTTCAAATCACACCAGGTCCACACTCTGAAACGTTGAAATGAAGTTTCGATTCTTTATCAGGAGTGTGGATTCTTTGCCAGGACCATATATGGAATTTATTTTCACTCAAATCGTCAAGTAAATGCTCCCCCCCCCGCCTCCAGTTACGGTGTAGTATCCTTAATAAAGCCTGCGTGCCGAAATGCTCTTGATATCACCTTTTCTTCAACGTTATTCCAAGCATGGATTAACCTTATTATTCCAAACATTGCACTTAAAATTTCCTAAGACATATAACCAAATGCTTTGAACTTCTGTGTTCAGCAATTCTTGGGTTCGATGCCCACCTTAGGTGCGGATTTTTCTATTGATTCGGAATCATTTTAAATTGTAAGTATTGGTCTTGATTAGCACTCGTATGTAAAAAATAACCGGTGAGCGATAAACCAAATCAACTTTTTTCCTCCATGACACTTTTTGAAAAGAATATAGAATAAGCGTGGGCAGACTTCTGAATTACAAGCTATTTTTTTATTTGTCTTGCGACCACTTTCAGTGATTATCAGAGGATTAGGTAAGCGGATTATGTAAAGACGAAATGAAATATACATAAAAATGAGTTCGCAAAGGATTTTTCAAAATTTTAGTTCTTAAATGGGAGCAAAACTTAGCATTGTGCTTGTAACCATTTTTTCTAAAATCATGCTTGTTTTTAAATTAGAGGTTCGAAAAATGGCTGCATGATTGATATCCAACAAAAATGTTTATTAATTAATTTCTTCATACACAAAGAAAATATTTCAAATTGTTCTTAAATATTTTTCTTTGCATAATTTATTCATTCAAAATTTTAAAAAGATGACAAAACGCCAATTTAAAATTAATTTTCAGCTATTATATGTGTTTATATTTATGAATCTAACTATTCTACGAGCTATTTAATTATTATTTAACTATTTTTACTGAAGATATCAGTAAAATAAAAGCGTAATGATGATTTTCAGAGAGATTTCAGTTTTATTTACAATGCAGCCTTGTTTAAAGGATTATTTAAAAAGACTGATTAGTTTCATAATAATATTTTATGATAACAAAGTTAGTAGTAGATTGCAATAGACAAAACAAAACTGCTGATCGTTTTGGCGTCTAGTATCGGATTATTTCGTTGACTCATCAGAATTTTGATGATAAAAAAAGATAATTACTCTGTAGTTCAACTTCTTGTTTGAATAGTATTGATATATAAAGCGTGTTCGTTGAAGATATTCGATTTTTGATT
Source organism: Latrodectus geometricus (assembly GCA_026290005.1). Taxonomy (NCBI): domain Eukaryota; kingdom Metazoa; phylum Arthropoda; class Arachnida; order Araneae; family Theridiidae; genus Latrodectus; species Latrodectus geometricus. The sequence continues at coordinate 33,418 of JAPDSC010069124.1, forward strand.
AAGTGTGGATTTTTGAGAAAAACATAAGGTAACTACATTTTTTTGTGTAAATTATATAACTTTGCTATCATGAAATTATTGGAGAAAAATAATTTAATTCTCTTCGTTTATTCCGTTATCATTTTAAGATAAGAATTTGTTGTATAAGGTTAAGAAGTCACAAAATTTCTGGACTAATTCTTTAGGATTGTTATATCTGATTAAAACAAAAATTTTTTATATGTTTATTAATGTTTTTTTAAGAAAAAAGAATAAAGGAATTCCATATTTGTGAATCTTTCCATTATTTCGAAATATGAAATTTTAACTCATTTTCAGAGTTTTCCCGCTATTAAATTTTCAGAATTATCGGAAAATTTTAAAAGCCACCCTAAAACAAAAATTTCTTTTCATGGTGATTATAATTTTCTATATTTCATATTTAAGTTATTCAATGTTAAATATATTAGAAAGGAAAATCCAGTCTTCTATTTTTATTTTTTAAATCAAATTTTTTGATTTTCATAAAATATTTCATGTAAAAAAGAAATAACAAAAGAGAAAGTTTTTCATTCAATTTCTTTAGTTTATTTATATTTTGAATATTAAGAATGGTTCTATAAGTGCTCAAAAATTATCCTGATATAAATACCATACTTTTAAGTATTAATTTAAGAGCATAAAAATTGAAGTACTTAATAAAAAAAAAAGTTATTTCAAAACAATGTAAATGTTTTCCGAGAAGATTATCAAGAGTTTCGATTTATCTGAAATGCTTTTAGTTTATATTTTTAAATTCTATGGTATTTAATTCTCATATAACCCATACTTCTGATTTTAAATTATTTTTCTAGTCATTTTTTTATTTCATCAATTTGCTTGGTAAACTTTTTTATCTCTGAAATTTTCTCTTGAATAGGTTAAGTTTATCCGCGCTTTTATCGGATTAAGTCTAATACAAAATTAAGAGAAGTTTTTATTTATTCTCTAATGTAATTCGTTAGATAATTTCTTTCGAGAGTGAAAAATCGTTATTCGTGAATACAGGTATTTAATCCCCATACAAATAAATTATTTGTTATTTTCGGGCCATTGAAAGAACTGTTGTTAAAAATTATTTATTGCTTTCATTCTAAAAAGCTAGTTATTCTTTTATTTGTAAACGTTCCTTAGTTTACTCCATCAAACATCCGTAAAAAAATGATGGAAAATTACCTTTTCACTGTATCTTAAACACAGAATATTAATATTTATTATCTCCTGTGAATTATAAGATCCATTAGTATTTCTACTGCGATTCGTTTAATTTTTTAATGACATACATAATATATATTTTATGTAATTTAGCAATTTAAATTTAGTAGCTAGAAATATTTTTGTCATAATTGCTCACTTTGATGTTTTTAATTTAAAAAATTGCGAATTTTAACTAAATTCATTTTTTCCAATTGGCTAGATCAGTAAATTTGTTAAATATATTAAAAAGGAATTTATTATAGCTAAAACTATTTTTCTTATGAAATTATACATGTGTTTACTTTTTATATATGTGAAGCTGATGGTGTATAAATCTAAATTTTTCTTGAATTATAGGCTCACATAAAAATAAATCTAGGTGCCTGTGATTTTTATTAGTAGCCATGAAAAAGAAGGTTATTAGGTTTAGCCACCTTTAATTTTTATTTATTATGCATTTGGTTTTAAGATTTAGAAAAATCAAAAACTTGGACTCATATTAGTCTAGTTGTAAGAGATTGTGTGCTTCAAAGAATAAATAATGGTAAAAATATATTATGTTTCTACTACTTTCATACATATCTTTTGGGATGCTTGAGAATTTTCAAGATTTTCCCTTTTTTGACTTGTCTTTATCAATGAAAAGTTTTTCCAAGAGTTTTAATTTTTTTTAAATGGAAAATTTTAAGTTCAGTCATAATCATTGTTGAATGGTGACAAATTCAATGAATGTTGAGTCTTGTTTCCTGTGCCTGTATTTATTATTTTTTGGGATACTTAGAAGTTCTCCATATTTTCTTACTTGGAAGATATGAATATAGCTCTCTATCTATGAAACATGGTAATTTATTTGTCCTGGGGACAAATTTTCTAGTAATTTCGTGAGAAAATATTTTTAATCTTAATGTAAAATTTTAAAAATTCAAGCTCCCCCACTTATTAAAAGTGTGGCCTTTTGATCTCTGTTGCAAGAAATTTACTGAACTGTTGGCTAAATAATTAGCTCTATCATTGAAATTAACTATTTGTGTGATTCCTATCTGAGACATGTATGTATTCATTTGGAACACTATTTAAATCATATGAAATAAATGGTTATTCTGCAACAAAAAACAACCATAAAATTTTCATCCTCCACAAAAACTGTGTTAAAGTAGGTAGAATGTCTTTGGAATTTGCAATTCTACTATTATTTTTGAATTCATAACTTTGCAAAAATTTGCTTAGCGGCTCTTTTTTTTTTTGTGTATGTGTGTGTTTTGATTGTGAATTAATATTAAATATATAAAAAATACAGTTTTCGCATTAATAAATAATAGCTAATATATATATATATATATATATATATATATATATATATATATTTGATATTTTTATGCAAAAGAAATTAGTATCTGTGGGGTATCAATACTAAAATAATTTATAATATGAATTTTTTGTCTTTAGTGAAATAAAAATACATAGTTGCTTGAAAAACTAAATTGAATCAATGTTTGAATTTGTACATTTTAAAATAATGATATTTTTAATATCTGCTGGAAAAGGACCTAGCTGACTGCCAAATGATTTACACTTTTTTTTTTTTTTCTTTAGTTCATGTGTTTGATTCTAATCTCTGTCTCAGATGCTTCTAGTGGTTTGGACTCTACTTTAAACTGTAGTCCCTATTTAATTAGCTTTTGTGTGCAAGAAATGCTGAAAATACTTAATTGATAAAATGCCTAAAAACATCTTATGATTCAAAATAATTGTGGTTTTAATTTTTGTTTTTTAAAATATTACATACAAAACTTTTCATTTAAAAGAAAATGTATAAAGTAACTGCCCAAAACTTCATAAAAAAATTAGTGTAATGAATGAATAAAAGAATAAGTAACTGAAAAATCTGCTTTTCAGTTACTTATTCATCCATCTTGTGCCAATAATTTTTGGCACAAGATGGCATAGTTTTTACAACATTCTTAGACACTATCACAAATGTGCGACAACCAGGAACTGAGTAAGTTTCTTGCTGGCACATATTTGTGACAGGTGGTACAAAGGGGTTAATTAATATCCTTCCTCAATACATGTGTTTTTATTTATTAAAGTTTACTAGTATATACATGTAATTTTATTTTATAAATTTTTGACCAAACTGGAAGATCATACAAATTGTTCAAAAATATGATATACTGATGATGTAACATATTAATAATTTAATTTTTTAGGCCAAATTGTGCTTTGCAAAAACAAAAATTATTCAAAATGCCTCAAAAATCAATAACAACATTTTTCAAGCCACCTCAAAAGCGCCGTCTTGAAGAAAGTGAAGATGTAAGCATATATTATATTTTCATTGTTTTCCTTTTTTACTTTGGTGAAAAGGTTTTTAAATTTTATTTGAATTTACATTTATCCTTTTCATTTGAAGATTTCAGTTTATATAATTTACATAATAAACAAGGATTTTTATGATTAGTTACATGATATCAAGTGTATCATATTTTCCATACATGCATATATAAAAAGTATATTTTATGTATAAAAAAAATCATCTGCACTATATATAATCATTTTTAAAGATCACAAGTATTATCATGTTTTAAAAAATTAATATTTTGGAATATATATATTGGATATTTTTCAGAATGGATGATAGATTGTTAATTATTTTATTAAAGTTATACTAATATAAATATGCAATGAGAAAATTTATTCATTATTTCTAAATAATATGTATTTTTACAAATAAATTTCCAATATTAAAATTTTTGGAAACAACTAACATATTATATAATCATTCTCCTTAACAAAGAAACCCAGTTGCTTACATCTAATATAGCACTATTTTAAGTGTGATGATCAACTTAAAGGTATATCATATAATTAAAATTTATAATCTTTAATTTTAGGAATTTTGAATTTCGTGAACTGCCTTATAGTTAAAATTAAAACTCCTAAATTGATGTCTCATTAGCCTGATTGGTATATACCCCATTCTTGTTAGTGGAAAGTAGTAAACTATACTTGACTCAGCTGAAGACTTGTAGTGTTTATTAAAGGGAAGTAAAATATATTGCTATTGTTTTGTCCATTAAGTGAAATGATAGCTCTGAAAATGGCAGGCCAAGTGTTTCCTTCTCCAATGGCGGGCACTGTTTGATTGACCCTTCACCAGATCAAGGCCAGGAATTGCTACTCATTTAGCATTACCCAGTAAGCACATGTGAACCAAGTCACGGATACAAGTAGCATTACCCACATCACCACAAACCCATTTATAGGGCAGGCTACATTTATCCATCATCTCAGAAGAAAAGACAAAGAAACACAGAGAAAGAAAACATTTGTGTGCCTGAACCGGGATTCGAGTTCGGGACCAACAGCCTAGGAGTCAAGAACGCTAACCAATCATCGGCTTGGATAAGCCAAATGTTTGATCCCTACTTCTAAATTATAAAGACTAAGTTTTAAGAAAAAAATTATAGTTATTATTTTTATAAACACTGCTGTCTTCTTTATAGCAGTGTCCATTTTAACTCAATGATTAGAAATACTAAACAAAGAAATAATCAACCTCTGCAAAGATCGAAAGTATTTATCAATTAATGTAAATGTTTATATGTCCTCGTACTTTTTGTCTTCTGTAATCAGAGTTTTTTTTTTTAATATTTCATGCTCATCTAATAATTCAATGCATACCTATAGTACTTTAAAATTTATATGTAAGTTGTGAATTTTTTTAGAGAACACAACTTGATAATCCATTCCATAATTTTGAAATTGCAAAGTTTGTTTTTAATATAATCTAGTGAAGTTACAGTTTGATTTGTAAAATTTCTTCATCTATATAAATATCTGTATAGAGATCATGAAATAGAGTTAGTTTTGTCAAAAATTCATTCATGTTTAATTCTTGAGCATAGAATTATAAAAGCGTTATAAACATATGGTTAACATTAAACGAATGGTTAACATTTTATCTTTTCAATTCAGTATTTGGTGGGTTTTATTCCAATTATGAATGTGTATATATTTGTTTGATTCAAAATGGATTTTCATCAATTTTTTTCAGACTAGTGTAATACGTGATGGTAAAGTGATAAGTAAAAAAAAAAAATCTTTCAGTGTAATTTTGTGCCTTAATTCTTTTTTTGTTTTCAGAAAAACGTTTTTATTTCAATTTGAAAGGGGTTGTGGGTATCTACTTGATCCAAATAGATTGCTTAAATATCAGCTGTGGAACCTATGTAAAAATGCATACATGAATATTTGTCCATTTAGATGGTTAAGAAATAAAATATTGCACTTAGTTCTTTTAAATGTGCAAATTTTTATTTCATACTAAAATGAGCAGGCAATGCCTTAGTAATTTCCAGTGTTTACAAAACTATTATTAAATCATTCAAAAGTAATGAAAACATCTTAAAATATCAAAATATTGATTTTTTTCTTTTTATTAATCAGTATTAGATATTCAGTCAATTCTCCCTTGGTCAACAGTTTGTCCTTAACTTGGGCTCGGATGTTTGTAGTGGTTCAAAATCCACTTTAAATTGTCAGCCCTAATCTAATTAGCCCTCATGTAAAAAATGACTGTTAAGACAAACAAAACAAAGCAATTCTCCTATAGAGCTTTTATATTTTCTGGCATCAGTAGCAAACACTGCAATCAGGTACTTCTGATATTGTGGATTAATTTATATATATATATAATGGAAACTATTGGAATTTTTGAGATTGTATAATGCAAGAATAATTACTCACTTTTTTATTGTAAAAAAAAACTCTATTTTACATTACAGCATAAAACAATGATGTAAAGTAATTCATTGAGTTATTTATTTCTGAGGGAATTAATAATTGTTTCATTTATAAGAAATTAGAAAATTCATTCTAAATTTTTTTTAGTTTAGCTTATTAGAATTTTAGATCATCTATTTTATGTAGCTAGTATAATTTATAATAAACATTTTTTTTTAATTAATTATGGTTTTATAATATTACTTAGCTTTAACCCTAAATTTTTTATTAACTATTGATACAATAAAAAAATTAGTTTTAGTTACATAGATGCAATTTATTATTAAAAATAATATTGTGTTTCTTCTTGTTAGGAGAAATCTACTTCTAAGTCTAACAAAGTACCTAATCTGCAAAAGACTACTTCATCTCCTGACCAGTCTACTCTGGATAGAATAAAAAAACTTGCTTCAGAAAACCCTGCTTTATCTCCCACTATTGGGCACACTTGGTTTTTAGCATTAGAAAAAGAATTCACCAAAGATTACTTTAAAGAGGTAATGTTCTAATAAGTATCTATACTCTATTTCTTAAGAAAATACTTGTGCTTTTTTACAGTAGTGAAGAGAAGCATGTTTCTATTTATAAAATATTTATCTAATTACATATTTTTTTTCTCTCTTCTGATTTGATTTTAATATTTAATGATATAAAAAATACATATGTGTTCAAAATAATAAAATAACAAAATAATTAGCAATATATACATTTGTTCATTTTCTATTGCAATATTTTCATTCATTTTATATTATACTCAGGAGTCCTCACTTTTAAAGCTTTAATATAAAAGGTAAACAATTTTGAGATTTATTAAATTTAAAACTTATTTTGTAATTGGAAAAAAGTTTTCTATTTACAAAATAGAATATATTGAGTAGGCTGGTGGAAATATTGTGATCTTCAATATAAATTAATATATTTGATTTTTCTTAATATTGTTAATTTATTTTACCTTTTTTCTTTTAGCTTGGAAAATTCCTAAAAACCGAAAGATCAAAAGTTACCGTGTATCCACCAGAAAATGAAATTTATGCTTGGACAAATTCTGTGGATATAAATGATGTAAGAAATTAATTTTTTTTTCTTCTAGTTGCGCAATGGATTTTCTTAAGCCATATTTTAACAGTTTTTTGCTAGGAGGTTTGTGCAATTGTATGCACAAAATTATACATCAAATAATATCTTGCTAAATAAACTTACTTAATGTGCATATTTTTTATATTAAAATAGTAGCAAATACTAATGCTGTTATTAAGACTCTTTGTAACAGATTTTTTTCAAACTTTGATTATTAATAACAAATAATAAAAAAATGTGCTGTTTGCAAATCATTGAATAAATGTTTGTAAAAATTTTTAGATAAAAGGTAACATATTTGCAAATTGAGGTTTATTTCTCTTTCTTGAGGAAAATTATTAAACAGAAATTACATTTAGATCTCAAAGTAAAAAATTATAACACCAATTCTCATTACCATAACCAGATTTCATTAAACTTAAATTAAATGCAATCGTTTACAGAATAATAAAAATTTAACCTGAGACTGTGCACGGTAAAGAAAAATGAACTTTTTATAAAATTAAAAAATTCATGAATATTTCTTGAAACCTGTTTCACTCATTTTAACTGTAATTACATCTGCAACAAAACTTTATTTAAAACTTACAGCTGTGAGTTATTTTGTTTGTATTTAGAATTTTGTTTTCCCTATTATTTTTTCAAGGATTTCTTTGCTATTTCTGATATGTTATTAGATGAACACCTAATAAAATGGATGAGGACAAGTGTATATTTCAAAGAAACTCAAATAGCCATGAGAGTTAGAAAAAATATCACATGATAATCAAAGGTGTGCTGAAGAAAACAGTATTTTATATTAAAATTAGGAATTTTCGAAAATTATAAGGAATATAAGTAAAGGTTTAATTAAATAATATGAAAATCATGCCTATTTAATCCTTATATTACTTACAAAAAAATAAATTGGAATTTATTATCATATTTCAGGACAAGTTTACTTATTTGTCTTTTTTTTTTCTGAATGGAACAGGTGTCAAGTGATAATTGAATAAGTAATTGTAGAAATAAATTGAGTTATGATTGAAAAATTGGTGTCTTTATTCTTTTTTTTAATACTGATATTTATAAATTATTACTAAAAACTAAGTTTACATATAAAAACATTCTTACTTTTTTCATTTCAGGGAACTTTAATAATTTTTACTGCATATATTTTATGACATGCAGTAAAGTATCATGTTCTGCTTATGTACACTTAATCTTTTATTCTTCCCAGGTTAAAGTTGTTATTCTAGGACAAGACCCTTACATTTTGCCAAAGCAGGCACATGGTAAATAGTTATCTTATTAAAAAATTTGCAACAAATATCACAAAGTTATTTATTAATGTGTCAAAAATATTTTTATCAGGACTTGCATTCAGCGTACGTAAAGGTGTCGCTATTCCTAAAAGGTAAAAATATTTTCTTTTATGTTTTCTCACATATTTAAACTTATTTTCATCTATATTATTTGTTTTTTAGTTTGATAAATATATACAAAGAATTAGAAGAGGATATCAAAGGTTTTGTGTCACCAACTCATGGCTGTTTAGTTGGTTGGGCTTCTCAGGGTACTTTATTTTATATTTGTATTTGTTGTTCACCCCATGTATAAATGTTATATATTTTTGTTTTCTAATTTTAAAAACTTTTCTTAGGAGTTTTACTCTTGAATACTAGATTGACAGTCAAAGCGGGTGCTTCTGATTCTCATAAAGGAAAGGGATGGGATATATTCACTGATGCTGTAATAAAATGGATCAATCAGAATTTGTCCCATGTGGTTTTCATGTTATGGGGAAATGGAGCCAAAGAAAAAGCTAGTTTAATTACAAAGGTTTATTTTTTATTTTAATTGTGATAAATCTTGATAATTTAACTTGTGTTTTAATAAGTATAGTTAAATTTAGTGATTAAATGTCATAGTTTATTTTTATTGAGTTTATTTTTTCATTGCTTTTTATTTGAATCAATGTTTTTCTAATAATTTTAATTGGTATAAATCTTAAGTTAAAATTCTAAACAAAAATCATTTACATAAATATAAAATTCTGTTGTATTTAAAAATGTTTCATTTTGATTTTGTTAAACTGGTTTTAAAAAAATGTAACTTTTAAAATTAAAATGAAACATTATAAACTATTTTTTAAAAAGATTTGTTTGCATTGTCACAAGTTTTTGTACATGTTAAAGAAATGATTGATTTTCTTACATTTTAAAATTAAGAAGTAGATGTTGGCAAATCCTAATTTCTATTTTTAGTTTTCTAAAATTGCACACATATGCTAAGCTTAACTTATATTTAAATTTTATTTGAAATGCTTTTTTCAATTTAAAGCACAAAAATTTAATTTGAAGCGAGTTAGGTGATTCTGTATATCCCATAATTATTTTTTTTTAATTACTTTTAGTTGACTAAAGTAAATAAGTGTTCAAATTTTTCTGTTGCACCAGTATTAGTTACATATCTAGTGTTTTTGTTCATTTATAATATTGTTTAAACAACACTGAGAAATGAAACATTGAAACAATGAAACATTAGACTTTTACTTTCTCTGTAAAAATAAGTTAAGTTTTTAAATTGAAGCTTCATATGTTAGAAAAATATAGTGTCAAACATTTGTTTTTAAATATTTAAATTTATCATAAATTTAAAAATACAAAATAATTTTGTAAATATAAAAATTAAGCTCTTCCTTAGTTAAAACATCAATTATTTAGTTTTTATAAAGCACAAATGAAAATATAGGAGTTACACATCTTACAATAAATTATTTTTGCATTTATTAAAAGTGGAAATTATTAAAAAACTTTATTAAATCAGAGAATGTTAATACATATAATAAAAATGTCCTAGAAGGTTTGATTTTTATATTTAAAAAAAAAAAAATTGAATATTATCTGATTTCTTGCTTTTAATATTCATGTTACATTTTAATTTTATTTATTTGTTTGACACTCCCAAGAAAGTATTTTGTAATTCAGATAGCATGCTTTTTAACTTCTGTAACTCAAATTTTCTAGACGATTTTGTTTTTAAAATTGCTTTCCTGAGTTTTTAAAATGAGATAAAAGTGTTTTTAAATGAATTTCATCAATAAAAAATAATCATTTTGTATTATTTAACTAAGAAATACAAAATAAAATATCTTTACTTTCTTTATAAAATAATTTTAAATAAATCATCATTCACTTTCTTTATATTAACTATTTTTAATCTAATCTAAAGCAAGAAATTTATTTTATGATGATTGTAAATATTTTTATGTATTTCAAGTTTTATATACTTTCACTTATAAAAATAATTAATATATGAACAATTGAAGTATCTCTAAATACAGACATATTGTATTGTATATTATTTTATGTATACTAAAGCAGTCTACTAAAATAATTTATAAACTTATTTATAAAATGCATTCATCTCAAAAATTTGATTCTTTCTGAAATTCTTTATAGCAATAAAGAGTACTAATATTTTTTGTATGTTGAAAAATTAGTTATTTTTACATTTAAATATGAAAAATGTGCAAGCATTTGAAATTAAGAATGTTGGATTATCAGTGAATAAGAATCTTCAGGATATCAGTAGTTTTTAACAAAAAAATTTGTGATGCAGTCATGTATATCAATTCAAAATATCCTCATTACACAAAAGTTGTTATGTATAATAGAAATATTAAAAATGTTAAAAATAATAATGTATTTGTGGGCTGTAAAATTTTGAAATGCTAAATTAAATCATAGTGTGAAAGATAAAAATAGAATATCACATTGTGAAGAAAATGAATTAGAAAAAAGAAATACAAAATTATAAGAATGAAAATAGTATGAAGGAACTATTGGAGCTGAATAGTTTTAAGAAAAACTTGCTGTTAATTTAGTAATCTTTTTACTTTCTCTATCTAAATATCTCATGTATATGTAAAATGTTTCATTTGGAAAAATTATTTTACAATCCTTATTTAATGTGTTTTTTTATAATGCTGAAACTTCATTGTAATATGTATAGGTCAATAATTTTCATCTATTTTGATATTTCTTAAATTATTATTCATTTATGTGTGCATTACTGATTACTAATTATTTAAATTTCTATTCCCTTAAAATTGTGTGATTATGTTTTTTTTTTTTTTCCCTTAATTAAAGTAATGTGAAAAGTTAAGCAATTTTGTTAATAATGAGGGAAGGAACATAAAAATAGTGTAATTCCGGCAAAGAAAATTTATTTCTATATCTTCATGGGAATCCAGTTTTAAATGAAGCTTCATTTTCTATTCTTTTGAATCATTAATTTTTATATCTTGTAGTTTTAAATTTTTAAATGAGTACATACATTAATTACTTTTTATAATCTAACATGAGTAAAAGTGCAATTAGTCTGTAAATAAAATAAAGATTTTCCCTCAAGTTTTAAAAAGTATACTAATGCTATGTTAATAATTATTTATTTTTCTCTTTCAGGATAAACACTTAGTGTTGACAGCTGCTCACCCATCTCCACTTGCTGCCTCACGAGGATTTTTTGGCTGTCGTCATTTTTCTAAGGCTAATAATTATTTAAAAAAAAACAGCAGAAAAGAAATTGATTGGAAATATCTGCCATAAAATCATATCTGTAATTCGTTGATTTATATTGCATTTTGTAAAATTTCATTCATCAGTTATGGACATCAACAAACAATTTTATATGTGTGTATATAAATAGTAAATTGTTGTACAGTTGAAGTACTTTTAATTGAATAAAATAGTAATAATGGTTTAATTTTACATGTGCTTATTGAATTACTAATATGCATATTTATCCAAAAGCATTAGTTAAACTATTATGTGAATTTATGTAAGCTAAATATAAAAAACTTTTCAAATAGTGCAAAAAGAATTTTACTTTTTAAAATTAAGTAAAAAATTTTATAGAACTTATTTATGAATTAAAAGGCTTTTTCACTATTTGTTAGTAATCAAAGGAATAAAAATTCTTGAGTAATTTTATATTGATTTTAAATTTCATACAGAAAATTTTGCTTAGACTTATTCTATTTCCTTCTATCCGTACACAATCAAACTATTTGGGTTTCCTTGTATCAACTTTTTAACTGAGAATGTTTATAACAATTTCAAACCCATTGTAGAAAAATATATCAGTCAAAATTATTCTCATTCAGAAAATTCCAAAAATATAATTTCATTTCTCAAAAATCTTCAATAAATTGCACTCATTATTTGCATGGTTTTAATTGCATTGATATCTATATTTTGATTTGTATTGATGCTTTCTTCATCAAGTCTTCCTTTACAAGTCATATGGATTATCTTCATTGTTTCCACCATCAATTAAGTATAGAATAAATAGATTTTATACATATTTTAATTACATTTTTACATCTTTCACTAATTATATGTAAAAATATTATGCTTTCTTCCTCATTTGAACTTTTTTATTTCCAGACAAATTGTAACAAATATAACTTACATATAAATGATACAACAATTGGTTTTGCAATCAAATTATAAGTGCTGCATAGGTACTGAGCAGTACCATCTTAAAAAGGTATTATAAAGATAACAAAAACAATATTATAAAGATTATAATATCGTTTTTATTGCATTTTCATGTATTCTTAACATTTTTCATTTAATTGATATCCGGTAATTCTGCTATATGGCAATTATCTTGCTTTCTCTATATGTTAAACATGTTTTATTTTCATGAACAAAAGTCAAATTTCACTGTTCCATCAATTGCATATAAATAATATTTTTGCTTATATAATTTTTTGGAACATTTCCAATGATTTTCTAGTTGTTATTGTTAGTTAATCGGAACTACTTATACAAAAATACAAGGAAATGAGTAAATTTCAGTTATTTTAAATAATGAGCAATAAAATAAGATGCAAGAATTAAAAAATGAAATTGTCACTTGAGAAAATAAATGCACTAGGCAAACCCAATGTTTTAAATATTGGTAGTAAAATCAACAAAATAAAATTGCTTGTTGTGTACTGTTTTGCTAAGAGAAGGATTTTATTATATTGTTTTTTCACAAAATTTTAATATTTATTAAAAGCATAAGTTTTTACTTGTGCCACTTTTACATCTTGAAAACTTTTGACGTTGAAATTTTTTCAAAAATATTTTAAAAGAAATTTTTAATAAAGTGCAAAATTTACCGCCAATAATGTAAAAATAAACAGGACTATTTAAAATCATTTTTATACTAAATTTAACTGATCTACAATATGAGGTGTTATCCTCTTCACATAACCTACATATACTGTATATTAGACCGGTTCAAACATCAACCCTATAAATCTAAAAAAGTGTTTCCCTTGAATTGGTAAAGTTACATAATTTATATTTCCTTAATCACAAATTGCATTGGTGATTATGCAAATAAATATTTGTTGATATTAGTAGAACTAAAAACTGCAAATTTTATATTTCATTAAGATTTTTAAGGATTTAATTTAAAAATAAATTGTTAATTTTGTAATTCATTGAAATTTATAAAATTCTTTTTACATTGCTGTTTGAAATAAAGGATTTTAAAAAACATTGAAAAAGCCTGCATTTGTGCTTAAGAAAGGTAAATTATTGGAATCCTTGCCAAAATACACGAGATTTCCAAAACTGAAGAATTACTTAATATATATATTATCCTGAGCTCATAATGCAGTAATAACTCTTATTTTTTAATAAACCTTAAAAAACTTACTGAACTCAATCAAATATTAACTAATTATAAAATATTAACCCTTATGCACAAAAGGTGACCATTGAATGACAAACCAAACTGTATTCAACACTTCCAGATTTCTTGCGTTTTACGAGTACCAGGATTTTGGAACTTGTCATATTTCATACATAATGTCTTAGAACATGATCCCAGATATTATAAAATGTAATTTGCAATTGGGCTCAGGTTAACAGTTAATTTTTCAAATATTCATAGAATGGCTAAAGGTTATTTGTTGTAAGAAATAATCCTATACTATCGCAGAAATAAAAGATGTTTATGAAGAAAAAAAACTGTGTGTGATTAGGGCCGTTTCTTTTAATCACTTCATACACTTATATAATGGATACTGCTTATAAAACTAGCGCGAATCGTCACTAAATACCATGTAATATCAGTCTATAAATGGTCACGATATCCTTTGACACCATACCATACAATTCTGATGTTGAGCTATATGCAAGTGTCTTACAAAATGTAAACATGACCTCATATCAGCTTTGTCTAGAAACAATGCAAGATATCGAAGACACCAATTTGATAGTGAGCTATAATAGCGTTGTGTGGATTAGTAAGCATTTCATCTCTGTGAATTTTTGAACTATTCAATGCTGCTATGCTCTACTTTCCAATTTTCAATCCGTGGTTCTCAGCATTGGATCATGAGGGAATTCAATTTTAATTCATTTATGCCATTATACTGCTTGTAAAAGTAGGGAATTATAGTAAAGTCATGCGTTTAAACCAATCACTGATTCTTAAATATTCTTTAAACAATGTGTTTATTACGATAGGTTAACTATAAAAATTCTCATCACTTTTATGCACATCGATCGTAAATAGTTGATGAAAAAAAATTATCTATTTATGATTAGAATAATGGAATGTTATACATATTTTTTTTTATACACCGGATTTATTGTTGGATTATTCTATAAGAAATAGTTCGTATAATTAAATAATTTTTCGCTTAGTCAGTTAACATCCTCCACAACTGTTAGGATCATTTTGATAAATATTGGATGAAACTTAAAAGCTTGGAAACAAAACATTAAATTTTATAATGTGTGACATGTTTACCCCTAATTAAAAATATACGAACATTCCTTTAATTTGAAGCATGCAGAACAAAAATCATACAAAAAAAAAAAAAAAAGATATTAGTCTTCTACCAAGAAAATGAATTTGTAATCAATTTTTAAACATTCTGATTTTCAAATGTATTTTCCCCATTTTTATCAAAAAACGGATAAAAAGAAAAGATTATTTTATTTATATATTTTCACACACACATTTGCCAAAAAGTTACAAGTTTACTAAAGATTCTGGAATTAGTTGTGAGAAATTTTTATAATTTTTTATTTCTGAATATCATTCATACAATGTGAGATATTTAAGTTAGTTCTTTCTCAAATACGATCTAATTATCAATGATTATAAAAATGTATTCTCTTAGTATTTATCAGGTATCAGTTATCTATATTTCATAATATAAGTTAAACATTAAAATATGTAAATATTAAAAAATATATCCTTATTTATAACAAAATTTTATTTATGCATAAAAAGATTAAGTTGTTTTCCGCAAAACATTATCTTATGTAATTAATCCAGTAATAAAATTCTCCCAAGATAGTTTTCAGGTTCGTGCTAATTATTTTGTGTAAGATTAATTCAGATACTACTACTTTGATCATTACAAATTTGTAATTTTATTATAAGGGTCTTGGTTTACGAAAAATTTCTCATGAAATGCTGTGAAATACACTGCTCAAAACAATTAAAGGATATTGAGGTCTTAGGTGGATCTTGTGGCTGGGAAACATTTTAGCTGATTGATACATGGTTTTCAGACGTAGTAGATTATATGAGAATAAATTACACATGTTTGGCAGAAAAAAATGCATTTTATTGTGTATTTGTGAACAAAAGGAAAAAAAACAAAATTTGCGCATATGAGAAAAAAAGAATAAGAAAAGGTGTCTTCTTCAAAGGAAATTATTTTCAGTAGGGGGTATGGTTTACACTGACGACCAGCAACGTTGAACACCTTTCAGGCATGGAGTCGTGTCAATGAGGCTATCAATCACGAGTTAGGGTATTCTGTCCCACTCTTCCAGAAGAGCTCTTTCCAGTTCTTGGAGAGTTTGTGGGGGTGGTTGGTGGCCAGCAACTCGACTTCCTAGAGCGCCCCAAACTTGCTCTATTGGATTCATGTCAATAGAACACACTGGCCATTCCATTCGTACGATTCCTTCATCGAAAAGGAAATCCTCCACTAGGTAAGCACGATGTGGGCTGCAGTTATCGTCCATTAAAATGAAGTCATCTCCGATTGCTGCAGCGTAAGGGACTACAATAGGTCTGAGGATCTCATCCCTATATCGGCGACTAGTGAAAAGTCCATCTCGAATGATATAGAGGTTTGTGCGCCAGTCAATGGAGATGCTACCATGCACCAACACTCCTCCACCGACAAATCTGACACTATTGTGCACGTGCTCAGGATTATTCCTACTGCCACGGTCCCTCTAGATGAAAATACGCCTATTCTCAGGATGAAAAAACGGGACTCAGAAAAAGAACATTGCTAAATTCATTTTTCCTCCAGTTCAAATGCTCTGTTGCCACTCCGTGCGGTCGCGACGATGCCTTGATGTTAGTTTAACACATACAATCGATCGGCGAGCATACAGACCTAACCATGGAGCCGGTTTCGAACAGTTTAGTTGAAACCGTGGTGTCAGTAGCCGAGCGAAGGTGTTGTTGGAGAAGAGTAGCGTTCGTATTTTGGTGTCTCCGAGCTATTAACACTAAATAAAGATTTTCATGGGGTGTTGTTGCCCATCTACGACCTTGCCCTGGTCTTCGGCCTGCACTTCCAGTCTCCAAAAGACGGTTCCAGATCCTGGAAATCACACTTTGTGACACTCCAATGGCTTGTGCTACTTCGGCTTGAGATTGGCCCCCTTCTAACCTACCAACAACTCTCCAAGCTTCTGAATCGGTTAAATGACTTCACTGAGACATCGTACTCATCGAAACAAAACAGTCACTGAATGCCGATCATCCTTGTCTTCATTGTCTTTTATTCAGTTGAAAGTCAAATTTCATTCACTGCCGCTGAAGCGACGTTTTTGACGTCGAACTCAAAATTAGCATACTCCACAGTTTGAAGATCAGAAAAATTTGCATTTGTGATTCTCTTCTTCCATTTTCGGCAAAAAAAATTTAGCTTATGTCTTTATTTTATATAAAACTTACAATATCCTTTAATTGTTTTGAGCAGTGTATTTTTACTTGAAAACTTTAAATATAAAGATAGCCTTCATTTCTTATTTGCTTATGATAAGTCTTAAGTATAAAATGTCCTATTTGAAAATGTTTGAGGATAAAGTAAATTTCATGCCAAAATATTTAATGACTCAATATATTAACTTGATTAATAGTAGCTCAAAGTAAAATTTTCATTTACTAATTTAAAAACATTGAATATTTATTTCAATAAAGTTAAAGTATGCTTTTCTCTATGAATTAGTTTCATTTTCAAAATCATTGTTTCTGTTAACTGATTAGACACCTGTTCAGCTCTTTGCACACACAAGTAGTTAGTTTTAAAATATAACTGATGGGAAAGGATAGGTAAAAAATATAACACTGATATCCAAATTTGTGAGAATTTTTTATTTTAATTGAAAAGCACGTGTTTTCTTGGAAGTATAGATGTATCATTAAATATTGAATATTCATGAGAATTTGTCTGTGTACATGCTAACTAAATATATATATATATATAT
>JAPDSC010069124.1:51114-82082 GCA_026290005.1 Latrodectus geometricus
ATATATATATATATATATATATATATATATATATATATATTGGCTGTGTATGTATTATCCTTCCCTCATTCTGTTTTTTCCCCCTAAGTATTAAGTAAAATTAATGTAAAATTTATCTGAGTTAGAATGTAAATTAAATAAAAGCGTAATTTTCTATTAGTAATTGTGTGCACAAAAGCTGTGAGATGTGCTGAATGATAACATCTATATTATTTCCTCATCACATATTTCAAAAAGTCCTCGTAGAAATATGAAATATATTATGATTAACTTAATATTTATATGCATTTCTCACATTTCTATGTAACTGAAATTACTACACCAAGAAAGGTATAAATCTAAATCTACAAGGTTTATAGACGCATAAAAAATATGAAGTAATCAAACATTCATATACATCCAGTCATATAGAAATAGATAAAATAGTAAATTGGCCGTAAAACTTTAAAAAAAATTGTGCTTTAAGTACAACATTGCACCAGTTTGTTATCTATTGTCATTGAAGAATGAATCTCATTCTTCAAAGACCCAATCGATGAAATATAATTAAGATTCATCACGAGTTTTGTTTAATTAGAAGGAATCTATAAACTATTACTAACGTCGAACATTTTTTTTTTTTAAACTTAAACATAAGAAGTAAATCTGTATTCGAAATGGTATGATTGTGTAAAATAATTGTAGTCTTATTTTTTTCACGAGGAAACATTATTGGTTAAATCAACAGCAATAAGATCTAATGTTACGTTACAAATGGAAATAATTCCGTTAAGAAGAAAACTTAAAGAAGACATTTGGGGAAATAACATTGTCTTTTGAAAATACATCTAATATTTCAATGATTAGATGTATTCTCTTGTTAATTCTTTTTTTTAAAAAAAATAAATAAATTTTGATGACAAAGAATCATTTAATCAACTTTTCTATTATCCATAATCTATGAAAAGTTTGGTCATTCGATACTTTTTGGCTTTCGATCGTAACCAGTTTCATTCTTTGTAAAGTTTTCATTTTCGCAATTTTTCAAATTTCTGATTGCTCGAGCTCATTTCATATACATATAGTAATCTGAACTGTAAGAAAATCAGAATTTTATATAAATTATTTTATTTTGTAACAAAACAAACAGCATTTTCTTGCCTTTAGTAGCACATTTAAAGTGCACTTACGCGAAAAATGATTGCTCATCAATATCATAAATGAGATTAATAATTTCTTACTAAGCAACAAGAAACAAATATGCATTTGAGTAGCACATGAGATATTTTCGAGGTGTTCTTAAAGCTGTTTTCACCATAATTTTCTAAAGACAATCAAAAATAGGAAGAAATTTCTCGAAAATTATATTAAATCTTGCAACTCTAAAGAAGTAAAAATCCTCGATCGATTGACACAATAACCTGACTATGTAACACAATACCCTTTTACTCAAATAAACAAAAAAAGGGGAAGAATGAAGGAAATGGACTCTCGGAAACCAAAACTACATTTCTAGGAAGAAAAAAATCATAGAGATGAAAATTCATAAACCTAAAACAAAAGCAGCATGTTCCGTGTAATAAATAAGAGTGATTCTTACGCATGTGCCAGAGCGTGAAATGCAAACCTGCTTTTTTTTCTTTCCCCTTGAAAGAAGCCAACGGTCGCCATTTTTTGCCTGTCATTCTTTAATGGTGTTTCGCTTCACTCCATGCCTACGCAACCTTTTTTACCATCTACTGTTACCCATATTGATTGCGTAGCAAAAGAAAAGCAAAACAAGCAGAATTTCATCGCCAAAGATATCCTTCATCCAAAAGATATTTTAATATTGTGTATGCATTGTAGAAAATTATACACAAATATATCCAAACTTCAAAATATGTTTGTTCTAAGTTACTAAAATAACAAAAAGTTAAATTCAGAATAGCTCTCGTGAAATTCATACACAATATTTTATATTAGTATACTTTAAAGTTGAAATTTATTTAATTTTCTTGGAAAAATACAGTTTTTGGCATTATTATTTTTATTTGTTCTTGAGGAATATTTTTATGGAAAAATTAATATTTATTATATTAGTTCTTTTCAAGCACCTTTAGCATGAAACAAATATAGGAATCAAATTGAGTTTAATAATACGTTATGCTTTTATGCATTTAAGTGGAATCATTTCAAGATTTTTTAACAGCTTTTTTTCCCTGAAAGCACTTGAAAAATGAACAATTTTAATTGAAATAATTTTGGAATTTGAATCCCTATTTTCCAGGATGACTTCGAAATCTTGTGCATTAATCACAGGTAGTAAATTAAATTTAGTTTAATATGTATTTTTTCACAGGCAATAAAAAATGTGATTGAAAAATCAACTTTTTATGAAGATCAACTAAAGAAAAAAATAACATTAATGTTAAGCTTCTACATTTATGGAGGGGTATTTATTTTTTTATACATTACACCTAAATAACATAGAAATATTATTTGAATACTTTTTACTATTTTAACCGAAGTTAAATATTTTTAAATAATTTTCATTGTAATTATAATGTAATATAAAAAAGAGCTGTTTGAAAAATTAGGTCAAGTTTACTTAAAATTAAAATACCATGTGTTGGTTAAAATTGCCATTTTGAAATTACGATGAGAATAAGCCAAATGTGGAAGTCCTACTGATTTGATTACAATGGTGGTTAAATTTCCAACTTAGAATAGCATTTGTCTCCCTTCCGCTTTGTTTTTCGTGGGTGGATGAATGTTTCCAGTTTCCTGAGAAAATTTACTGGGTAAGTAACATTTATTTCCCGAAAACGGTGAATATTTTGACCAAAATCATATTTTTGGTTTTTAAATGACTATTATGATGAATCCTCTGTGTCAAATAAAATCTGATAAAAAATATGGTAACCAAAATTTTTGCGGTTTTTGCAATAAATAGGTTCTAAAAACAAATATTATAGAGTATGGTTTAAAAATACACAACAGATTCAGATATAATTAAACATAAGAGAAAGTATTGCGATTATCAGTATCAAAGGATTAACTTAGATTACGAATTCAAACCACTTAAATGAAGAATAAAGAAAAATTGTGTGTTAACACAAAGGTACTGAATATACATAAGGATAAAAAATATATAATTCTATTTTTTTATCTTTTTTGGATATAAGTATTTTTCTTCACACATACAAAAATTTCTACAAGTTAGTGCAATGTTCTGTTTAATATTTTATAACTGCAAAGAAATTTTGGAGTGTATTGGGTCTTTTTCGATAAAAACTATAGATGTGAAACATAGACCTAATTACAGCTTATATGTTTATTTATATTAGAAGTAGTTTTTTTTAAATTTTGGTTCCCTATTTTTGTTGATTTAAAATCTTAAAACAATACAAGTTTTTTTTTTTTTTTTTTAAATAAATTAGATCAAGTGACGAGGTTGACACGTGGGTCTGCGTTTACTCTCCAGATTTCCACACCTCACCATCGGAGAAAGTTTAGAATACAATCCGCTTTTGTATTTGCATCCATGCATCACATTAGCGCTACGTAAGTAGGCATTAGAGAAAATCTGGAATACGACTTTTCTAGAGTGCCTATTAATTTTGAAATACAGTCTAGAGACAAGGTTGATACTTCTTCTTCTTCGCTTGAGCTTGTCAGATGTGTGGCACCTCTGCATTGTTGCATTTTGTACCATGCTCCAAGCCCAATTTTTTTCCTAGTTCCATTGTCTTGGGTCACCTACTTTGTTTATAAAGTCTGATAGGCCCTCAATGGAGTTTAGGTGTAAGGTTGATACTTGCTCCAGCATATTTCTTTCTTATATTTATAATACATTCTAAAGAAAAAGAGGATAGTAATTTTCATTTTATGAATATTCCAGTTTTCCATGGCCTCATTTTAGATACGAGTTGACTTAGTACTTAATAATAAATAGTAAAAAAATTTAATGGTCATCCTTCCAGTATTCTTGACCATTCTCATATTAGGAATTAACATAAAAGAATACTTATGACATTAGGTATCCAAAAGATGTACACTGTTTGATATAAGCTTCCAAAATACAAGACAACAACTTCAATTTCCTGGAATATGGCTAGAAAGTCTCATGATTTTGAATTGTAATCACATTTCAACATTTTAGTTTTCCTGTAAAAGAGGAAGATTTAATGGTTTTTCTTCTCTAAAATACGATATGATTCTCTTATATTCATAGCATAATTTGAACTTATTGTTATCTTATGAAATATGGGAAATCGCAAATTAAGAAGTTCCAGTAATCAGATCAGAGAAAAAACGCTGAGTGTTCCCTCAGTTCTCTGTTCAATCTCATTTTTATTTTCTTGGATTGAGAATGAAGACATATTTTTTCTAAAAATAATTAACTTGTGCATAAATGTAGATTGATATTGAAAACATTTAAATAGACATACAATTTTGTGTATTACAAATAGAAAGTCTTAATGATAGACATGTTCAAATTAATGATGATCATTGAAGGTCCTTGATTCTAGATTGTGCCAATTTCTAGGTGTGTAGATACATTTGTAAGATGACTCAGCTCAAAAATTTATAACTTGTGAAAAACTTAAAAAATGGTAAAACATTAGGTTTCAATGCAAGAAAAATGACATAAGTGCATTTTGGAGTGGGGAGTTCGAAGTGAATTTCATACATTTTGAATTTTCAGGCAATTCTTATTATCTTGATGTGAAAAGTGCATTTTTGCATTATTTTAACTTTAAAACATTATGCGTGACGTGTAAGATCAAGAAAGAGTTCCTTATCAATATCAATGATAGTTTGTCTGAAATTAGGTTTTACAACTTAGAAAAGGTGAGGACAAAATTGCTTATGTGGAAACATAATATTTCATACTTTAAATATTACATTATTATCAATAAATAATTTTTGGCAGATTGCGCCAATATATAATTATTGGTGAAATTTGCTCTGTCATTCATTTCTCTAGAGCGGGAATGATGCAATAATAGTAATCAAATTAGTCCTCATACGCAAAACGTGACCATTGAACGGCGAATGAAACTAAAATATTTACAATGGGAATACGTCGATTGTTTACGTACCTACAGTTAATGAATGCATGCAGTACATTGATTATATTCAGTATTTATAAAAGTCTCACATTATCTTTTTAGATAAGTGATTGGACATTATATATTTAGTAAATCCCAATTGTCTTCAATAGTTCTTTTAAATCAAAATACAGTCTATAAATACATTACTACAAACTGGAATTGTTACAAACAACATAACAGTTTCATCATACAAAACTTTAGTTCATTGTGGATAGTATAAAGTCAATAAATAGTTTCCGAAGCCAAAGATTATAATCGTATAGTCCTTAGAAGAAAAGATGCCATCTCTGATTTTTCTTGAGTTGTAATGAGGATATTAAGAAATATTCTGAGTTGTTAATAATTAAAATAAAAAATTCACAAAAGCGATAACGATAAAATTTTTTTGGTGATTAAATAGAATCTATATAGAGTCATTAAAATGACACACTCTGGTGTGATGATTAGCAAGTGAAGCAGGAAAAGCATTTGAATATCTTTTGGTATGACAACTTCTTACAAGGAATAAGTATGAAAAATTATTGAAACAGACCTGGTGTTTCAAATTAATAGTATTAATAAGATGTAATGGCTAGTCATAACAACTAGAGATATCTTTTTTTAAAAAAAATACCGTATAGATATCTCAATTCAACAATACCACACTTTTCTGTAATTATTTGTACGCTAATTAAGAACAATGTTATCGATTTTGTTTGGAAACTTTGTGTGGACATTTTTAATACAGATTTAAATAAATTGCACTGGAATATTTTGAACGTCACACGTATTTCTCACTGCAAATAAATTTGATACAAAGAAAAGCTACTTCGTGGTTCATTACACCAATTAAGAATAGTAATTAGCAGATTGGTGATTGAGAAATATTCTAGATACATTTACATATATATTCTAGATCTGTTTACACAGATGTATTCTAGACCCATCGATACCATTTATTAGTACACCATTTTCCTACTGCTCCATTAGTTAAGAGTATTTTAATTTTGTTTTATTTATAACTATTTTGTTTATTTTAAAAAGATATTTTAATAAAGCTTATGGGTATAACCGTGATAAAAATCAAGTAATTCGAAATCTGAGGTCAAAAACTGTGGAAAGTTTGAAGTAACATTATCCAGCAAACCATTACCCTCACATTTAGGGTATAACCACTATGAAACAAGAAATAAAGCTTGTGTTGCTAAATTGATAATTTCAAATAAATGCTCATGGATAATTAGAAGTTCCAAAAAAGTTTATTTTTCATCAGATAATTATCATGCTAGAACTATGATGCTATATATATATATAATGGAAGTTTACATTAATTTTAGATTATTTTGATTGAGTCAAATCAACTTACTTCCTTTGTTGTTGTCGTGTGCCAGCCAGGCCGGCAATATGGGGTGCGCTGCTCCACTTTTCCAACTGAACCATATTTGGTGTGGAGTCCGACTTCCTCAGTTCACACATACCATAGGTACCCGTTTATAGGGTATGCAACCATTCACACACAAAGAAAGGACAAGAAAGAGAGAGAGAGAAAGTACATCCATGCTCGAGCCAGGATTCGAACCCAGGTCCCACCCATCTGTAGTCAGGTACACTAACCACTAGACAGATTGGGCGGCACTTACTTCCTTTAAAATAGCATTATAATGTCTTTTCTTACTCCTGAGAATTCTTTTAACAGCCTTAAAATTAGTAGTAGAATAATTTCATTTGCACTTATAAGTAGGCTTGCCAGGTTTCTGAAATATTCAACCGGTATACCGGAATTCTGCCCTCCTCCCTCCCAGCGTCATGGGTTTTCAAGGGCGCGCACCCTTTGCGGGTTTTTATTTTTTTAGTTTATGTGCTATGGTTTCTAATTGGGAACCTAATCCAATGAAATATATATAATAATTGACATGATGGGTAATATATATTATAAATGAAAGCATATATATTTACTTCTCACTCGTTAATTAACTGTCAACCAAAAATTAAGAAAAAATCGCAACGATAGCAAAAATTCTTCCCAAAAGAAGCTAATTTCAAGGTATTTAATAAAAGGAGCTGAACAATATGACATTATGCAAAAAAGCGCTGTTGTCGAAATACATCATTTGCGAGCAGCATAAAAATGAATGTCTCAAAGCAAGGCCGCAATTGTCGCTGCATGCCTAAAGTTAGAAATCTGGTATGGCGAAATTGTAACAATGACTTCCAGGCATCATTTGATTGGACAATTTCGATTGCGAGCAATTGGGAGACGAGAGGCAGAACAAAGTCAAGCAGAATAAGATACATGATTAAATGTGAGTCCATTTGTGGCTCATAAACTTTGGCAACAATTTCTGACTACGAATCGACATCCAGCAGGTTCAATCAAGGATGGCCATGCGCTACGACGAGTGCTGACGACCGATATTTGTCATTATGCGAACGAAGGAATAGAAACTTAACTCCTACTGAAATGAGACACTCCCTCGCTGCAAGCTCCGGAAGGGATGTTATCCAGGTTAACCGTGCGTCCAAGGCTTCATGAACGTGATCTTTATGGAAGGTTACTATCTATTTGTATCCCCCCTCACATCATGCTATTGTCGAGAATGTTTGCAATGGGCACGTCAACATGTCCTCTGGACGCATGACCAGTGGAAGGCTGTTTTATCCAGATTTAGCTTCGAAAGCAATAGTAGCTGTATTTTCATTTGGAGAGAACGTGGAATTCGTTTTTATCTATTAAACACCCGTGAAAGAGATGCATACGGATCGGGCAGCGTCTGTGTTTGGGGGTATATAGCCTTGGTTAGACGCACAGACCTCCATGTCTTTTCCCTGAAATATTAATGTTCACACCTATAGAGATGACATTCTGGATACTTATGTGCGACCTTATTCTGGAGAAATAAATTGATTACAAAGCATATGCAAAATTTTTTTTTTAATTTTGTAACCTTATTTTGAAATGGTTTTAAATTTCCTAAAAATTGCTGAAAGTTAATTCTTCACATTGTAGTTTCTAAGTTGCTTCCGTTTGGAATTGTGAAGTATTTTAAATTCACTCCTTTACAATCTGCAAAATAATAAACTAATAATAATAATACGCTAAATATGAGCTAAAATCTTTGCATTCCAATAAAGATATTACTTGTAAAAATCTCTATTGGAATGCAACGGATGCAAAAGAATAGAAAGCCAATTGAAAATTTAACGGGATTTTTGATTTATTCTTTACTTGACTATTTACTTCTAGTTGGTCATTGTACTTATTCTTCATGAATTTATTCCGATTCTTACTATCCACTTTACCAATTAGGCATAGACACGTATTATTACGCTTATATCACAATTCGTTTTTTTTTTTTTTTTCCTTAGAGAGGTGCCGCACATTGTATTTCGTGCTGAGCAGTTGTTTTGTCTATCTAAGCAGTCTATACAAACAATCTTAGATAATCGCATGTCTAGATGTGGAAAATATAACAGACTGATACTTAAAATATCTCTCTCATCTATACTTCTAGTTCACTCAACTAAATCAAATCTGCTTTCTGTTAATAGTTTCATGCGAAACTGGAACAGAAAAGTATGAGAGGACATCAAAACAAGAAATCGAGAAGCAATGTACATATTATAATAATTATGTGATTGATGTTAAATTTGAAAATATTGATTTGTTGGTTACATAATGACAACAAAATGACTGTGAAAATATATCGAGCCATAATAAAAAGATGTTTTTTTCGGTTCAGTTCCGGTTTTCATTCCGACCAAAGTAACGGTTTTTTCCTGTTTCGGTGCATTTCCGTTTCGAAGCCCCGCATTTGATTTATTCTCAAAACAGTGATTGTAATTGGCTAATTTATTACATTACATTGCATTTCTATAACATAACACTAAAGCATTTCTGACAAATTGTGCTTTCTTTTTACACTAAAAGAAGTGTAGCTATTTCTGTAACATAGATATTTTAATTTTCGGTTTTTAAGATATCTCTGCATTAAATTTTCTTTAATTTAATATATAAAAATTTATATTTAAAAGAAAATTAATGTATTCTATTAGTATAGTAAATTGAAAAATGTAAATATTTAATAAAATGTTCACCACTTTCGTCATTGCTGTTTATCCATTGCTTTCACCAAATATCTAATACTGTAGACGCTTGATGTCAAGAAACTCTATTTTACGAACACTCATAATTTTAGGAATTATTGGCTGGTTCTTAACATAGTTCCATTGATGAAAATATAATTTCAATACTCATTTAGGGACTAAGATTTTGAAAAATCTCTTTTGGAAACTCATTTATATGAATTTTTCGTTGCGTTTATTTATTTATTTTCAACTTATTATTATTTTATGAATGACAAACTTAGATTCACGTTTTCTGTTGGAGATTCGGAATCCTTCTATTAATCTATTGGAGAATCGAAAATGTAAATTATTGCACTACTAATGTTGAAATCTCGTACTTTATAAGCCATTTATAAATTTTTCTTTTCTAATCTAACTCGTCTTACAGATCACGCATCAGAGTATAATTAGGAATTTCAAGTGCAAATATTAAGAGTTATTTTTGCAAAAAAGCGAATATGACTTAAAATCTCCTTATGAAATCGACATTCTAGGTGCCTGCAATGCATTTGTCAATCTATGCTTGGATTGATTTTACAAAAAACAATATCACAATCATTTTCACATGTAGACCTTATGTAATAAATCGCTCTTATTGAAAAAAAATTAAAAAAATATTTACCTAATGATTTGAGTGAAGAAGAGTTACTCACATTCTTGAATTTCCGCCAAGAAATCCATCGCTGTTATTCTACCGTTGAACTTTCTCTAAAAATATTATCTTTCATTATTTAATCATTTTTGTCCATGACAACGTAGGGAAGCGAATGTTCTGGATTTGTTAAAATCACCACTTATGTCTAGTTTCAAACTTGAAGCAATGCTATGTGGTGCCTTGGAAAATCAGGGATCTTTTCAAGAATTTCTCTTCATAACTTGATCGAAAAATGTATTAAAAACTAGCATATTATGTTTGTTATGTAAATGGTATATTTGAACTGATATAAGAGCGTTTTTCGCATAAGATCGTTAAAATATACTAATGCATATTTATATTATCGCATTTATCAACGAAAATAAATTATTCTTCCATTTGTTCAGGTGTTAAACTGATATTTTCGTCTTGAAATGAAATCTAAGTTCAAAAGTAGATATTCCATTATTAATGTGTGTGACAAGTGTCAAAAAATATATTACAACCTTTTGAAATTTCTGTTGTTCATTACTATTTGTGAGGTACCATTTATCTAATTTGGAGAGAATTAAGTAAGCCCACTGCAATTTCTTGATTCCTTAGAAAGTGCATATTAAACGCTTTCAAATATAAATATTGATCTATATATTTTGTTCAAGATGCCAAATAATTTCTCAGGTTTTTTTTTCCTTGTAACATTCAGATATTGCCGCTATATATGGAAATCCTTCCCTAAAGAATTACGCATTGTATGTTTAAGTTGGACAGATTTGTAATATGACAGATTTGTTTCCAGACACTATAGGATAACAATATGGATGGATTTTCGATGGAAAATAAGGATTTTCTTCCTTCACTTGAATACTACTCACCATCTGCGAATAGATGGATACCAAAGCCCTGCATATGCAGGAATTGCTTTCAAGAAGTTTCAACAATTACGCTTTTTTTAAATAGTGTTTGAATGGTTACTTATGCATAGGTCTTGCCGTAGCTTAATGGTTGGACCTCACTTTTCAGACCAATTCGATACCGACTTCTGCTTTCATGGCTTTTACATGCAATCTATTGGAATTCTTAATATCTCGAAAATTTCCTGATTTTATTCCTTGCGATATGAGAATAAGACTAATTTCTGATGGAATGTTACCTGGAAACAATACGCATTAGATGATCAAATGTATCATAGTAACTTTCTGCTACTAAACAATCATTACCTGATATCACTACAATGAGAAAAGTTATAAATAACTAATGAATTAAAAAAAAAAAGTTGTTTGTCATTTTGTTAACCATGTTTCAACTTGTAGTTGTCTGTAAATTTGACATGCTTGGATTTTACGAAGGACTGACATTGAACCTTAAATAATTATTCCGGCTGTCTGATCTTGGAATTGCTAAAGCTATGTGTTAAATAAAATGCGGGCTTGTTTCTATGGAAAAAAAAGCTTGCTCAATATTTCCTATATACAAGTGGTGATCAAAATAAAAGAAACATCTGTGAAAAAAGTGTCAATTTCGCATGCTCTTCAGAAGCACAAAAATGTAATAATGGAGACTAGTTTTTTTATACATTCTATAGGTAAAAATGATGTGTAAAGAGAGTTCTAGAGATAGAGAGGATGGTACTTAAAAGTTTTTACAAGACACAATGCTGCAATACTAGCTCGGCAAAGCAAAATAGTGGACAGAAAAAGAAGTCCCATGAAAGAGAGTGATGGGAACTTAGGAAGATTGTTATGTTTAAAATGTGAACAACTGTGTGTATGTGCAGTAAAATTAACTTCAGAACTCAATCATCATTTGGATTCTCAATTGTTAATAATTACAGTTAGAAGGAACTTTCATAAAATATTTGCGGCAGAGCAGCAATTCTCAAGACATTTGTCATAGTTACGTCGTCTACAGTGGTGTCACTGTCAAAACTTGGTCGATTGATAAGTAGAAGAAAGAAATAGAATTTGATTAATCATCTTTCTCACTTTTCCCAACAATAAGACGGATACAGATTGGAGGAAACATGCACAAGCATATGACCGTGATTGCCCCTTTTCAATTGTCAAGAATGAAACTGGATCTGTCATGATATAGGTAACCGAATCATGGTTTACATATAGACCAATTGTAATCCTGAAAGAAGTGATCACTGGGGAAAAGTAGAGAGGAATTATAGCTAACTAGGTCCATCCTATGATTCAAACTTTGCATTGTGCTAGGTAAGGAACTTCCAGGTTGATAGTGCACCTATCCGTGCAGGGGAACTTGTCTAGTAATGATTTGATGAACACGAAGAAGAGATTAAACATCTACCTTTACTTGCAGTGCTTCAACCACAATATAACGGATCTGTTATTTTCTGTTTTAGAACCTTCAATACGAAATCAATTTTCTCTAACGGAGTCTTTCCTAAAAAATTTCCCATGATGAATGATATATTTCTCTAAACACTATTCAACACTTTTATGAATAAATTTTTAAGTGAAGATAAATTGTATTTCATGCTAAACTTGGTAGCGTACCATATTAATAAAGGATTATTTATAAATCTAAAGTATTTTTATATTATTTTGATAACCATCTCATTATTTGTATAGGTACATAAAAACATAACAAATATATATAAAATGACACAGATTTCTGACCAAATAATGTGGCTCATTTCCTTGTGTTTTTATATTTTATATTGTATTTATTCTGAATTTTCAATGCAAATTATTTTTTAATAATTTACTTTATTCTTTTATTTATTTAATGTGAAAAATACAAAAGAAGCAGAAGTACTGTTGTATTATATACAAAAGAAAAAAATTAACGCAAAAAACAATATTAAGTTTTTTTTTTTTTTTTCTATAATCACCAATTTCTAGAGAAACTAAATATTTCACTCTAATAAGAACCGCTTAGCTCAGCATAAAATCCATTTATTTAGGTTTTGTGATTCATTTGCAATAACTTATTTCTGTACACGACGGTCTTCAATTTGGTCTAGTATAAACCCTTCCAGGCACAAGAACCTTTCCTTAAATGCTACCGTGGTCATTTTGGTAAAATAAGAACTTTGAGAACCTAAAATGAATTATAAAAATTTGTTCTTTAGCTATGATGAAAAATCCCTGTACATATAGAGATTTAATTCACGATTCTTCTATACGCACGCGTTATACCATTTCTCATTTCACTGTACTCCTTATGCAAATATTTGAGGCACATTGTCTCATGTATTCGCATAAATTTTATATTTCTAAATTCACACACAGCTATTTTACGTAAACACATTCCTTTTCCTGATGAATTGTTATGAATTAAAGTGGGAAGAATTTTCATAGAAGATATCAATTTCCTAGTTCAAACGTCTTCGGAATAGCATAATTCACATCTTCATGTAATCCCATATAATCCCTTTGGAGATGGGCCTGGTAATTCCTTGAAGGAATAGTTGACCTTTTCAAGTGATAAGATTTCATTAGAAACAACTGAAATCTGAAGTATTGTACAACACTTAAAAAAAATCAGTTTTATATTTGTAGGTAATAGAATTTTATAAAATAACAAGAAACGTAAAAATTTTCTGAAGGAATTACTTGGAAAATATTTTTCTGGGATATTTCATTTCGTAGAGAGTTATAATTATATATAAATTGAACATTATCCAAGCAAGTAGCATCAGCATACAAATGAGACATATTTCTCAAACATAAATATTTGATGATTGCGAGGTAGCTGTATCTAATACCAAATAATCTTGCAGTCTGATCTTCAAAAGATTTAAAACTGCTAAAAATTTCATGTACACTTCTGGGGTCAGCCAAATTGAAACACTAAGAAAGACAAGAGATATCACAACAAAATTTATTTTTTAGATAGCATCTTGACTAAGTATCAAATGATTAAATTTATTGACTTCTATGAACTGTGGTTCCTTCCGAAATCAGTAGCCAGAGTAGCCGTCATTGTTAGAAATCACCGCTGCCACACGCCTCGGCACTGATTCAAAGAGACTTTGGATGTATTCTTGAAGTACAGCATACCAAGCAGCTTCCATACGTTTCCAAAGTTGATCTGGTGTGGCAACTGGGAATGTTATCTGAGTCAATCGTTGAGCAACCGTGGACCACATGCTTTCTATCGGCAAAAGATCCGGAGAGAGGGAAGCAATTCAATCTGGCGATTGACGAAGAACCCTTGGACAATGCTTGCCTCGTGTGCTCGCTCATTATCCTGCTATTGAAATATGGCTGTGGGCAAGCCCTGAAGGTAAGGAAGAGTAACTGGCTCCAACACCTCGGAGATGTAGCGCTGGCTGTTTTAAGTACCGGAAATACGTACTAGAGGAGTGCGAGAGTGATATCCAATACCACCCCATACCACATTACCCGGTACAGGAACGCAGCTGTTCAGCATCCTCTCTCCACTGTGTCTCCAGACTCGAATGCGACTATCGTGGTATAAAACTGAGTAAAAATTTAACTACAAAGCATTTATTAAACAACTAATAAAAGTTAACTCAAAATTACTTTAAGAAAATTAATGTCTTCACATGCTCACTTTACTTAATGAAAACGTTAAGAATTTTTTTTTTTTTTTTTTTTTTTTTTTTTTTTTTTTAAGTGCAATGTTTTTAAGAACCTTTTTTTTATTTGAATTAATTACTATGTTCTCTATAGCTTCTAATGGAAAACTATTATTAAGTTTTAGTTTAGTGGATTTTTCATAATCCTGTCCATTATTATTGTTTTCTTTTTTCTTTTTTTTCTTTTTTTTTTTTATTCCCTTTTTAAACAAAATCATTTACTAGAAACTGCAGTAAAAAGTTTCATTGTTATTAAAGTTTCGTTGTAATGAATGAAACAATTCCCTGATAAAAAAAATTTAAACTTTTTATATCAAATCAAAGCAATATTTCGTAATGCTAAATTGGGCTAAAATGATTGTTCTTAGTCATATTCGATCTTTGAATCTATGAATTACAAAATCAAAATTTCGGATGTATATTTTTGTGAGAATGATTATTATATTCCTCTGATATAAAGGCCATAAGCACTAGTTTGTAATAATTAAAGATTAAAAAGTTTAATATTTAATTTATATGCACTATTTTAAAACAAACTTTTGAATTTCATTACATTTAATAATAAATAGATTTGACATATTGACAGGTTTTTAAATAAAGTAATTTAAGATGAATATTTTAACCCTTTTTATCGTAATTATATTAAAGTGGGATAAGTTTATAAATTGAAATTATAAACGTAAGAAAGTTTATATTTTCTAATCTATTCCAGGCAGTAACCACAGAACGAATTAAATAGGAAAACATAATCAGTAACAGATAACTATAAAATATTCGAATTTAGTGTACTTCATCTGAGGATCTTTTTTCTGAAGAACAGAGAGAGAACAATTCATGCTCCGGAAGTTTACACTTGATATTCCTTCTCATCTTTAATCGCTGATTCATCTTTCTCATCAATTTATTACACAGCATTCTTAAGTGCAAGCTAACGAGAATGCGAAAGAGAGAAAAATTCATGATCATTTTCCCCCACTGGGATACGAAATCCCTACGACAGAAAGTGGCGAAAAGTGTACACGTAGTGAAAGTTATGACTCAGGCAACAGTTGTTTGTAAGATCATTGTATTTTGAGAAACTTATGACAATCAAAGGGTTCACTGCTTTTTAGTCGACCACCAGACAAATGAAAAAGTAACCGACTTGAAAGTTTTTTCCCTTTTTAAAATGATTCCTGCTTGAATACCAAATGGGATTTTCTACTTTGTTTGGTAAGAAAATTATTATTGTACTTTTTAATGCTGTTGATCTTATAAATCTAAAATTGGATAAGGTGAAATATAAGAAAGCACTTCATTATCGTTCTTTTTCTACTGTTAACTTGTTTAACAATATGAAAAAAGTTGTAGTTTCTTATGATTTGGTTGTAAAAATTCTTCAATTAAGGAAATTAGTAGCATCACATAATTTCATTGCTAGCTAAATAATGTCAAATAATATGGATAAAATAAAAAGTAATAACAAATTAACTAAAATACTATCATGAGTTAAATTTATACATAAATATGTATTTATAAATATAAACAATTCTGTCCTTTACATAAAATTTTTAATCTCTCGACTTACACTATTTATTTCTATTGTGCTAATTTATACTGTGATCAAGTTTAAACGATAAATATCTTATTGTCATTCACGCATTCCGTCACTCAGTATGAAACTTGTAGCTCAAATAAGTAGTGTTTCAGATGAATAGAAATTAGATTAAATAAATTAGAAAATTTTCATATCTATTTAAGAAGCATTATTCAATGAACATAAAACTGCATGCAATAATCTATGAAAAAAATCATTTTATCGATTTAAATAAAAACTTATGTAAAGTGCTTCATTTTACATTCCTAGTTTCAAAATTGTAGGAAAACAATCTGTAATTATAAATGTTAAATAATATATAAATCTATACGTATACACATTCCTCAATGTTTTTGAATAGAATATATATGTATTATGTATATCATGTTCAAAAATAAGATATATATAAATTAAATTAGAAAATTATATACATGCAATTAAAAAATTAGAAGAGTACATAATTTTAACAGTTTGTAGTATGAATCAACATAACGAGAATAGGGCACCCAAATGCATTCGGTGAAGATAACATTACAATTGAGGTGGGTTTTTAATTTGGGAGGGAAGGGGGAATTGCCAGAAGTTAATTTTGTGTATCATTCGATATGGCAATTTGATACGTATGCAGTTGAAGTTTTGAAACGGTGCATGGTGTAACTCATTCTGTAGTCATTTGTGATTTAAAATAAATAAATAAATAAAAAATAAATAAATAAATAAACATTTTTTTTATACATTCATATATTATCTTTTTTTATTGTATTATAACTTAGTATATATTTACTTATCATTTTATGCTAATGCATGGCTGTAACATTGAGACTTTCCTCAATTTTAATCCATCATCATTTTAACGATTATGTATGCAATTTATATATTATGGAACATTTAATTATCGCAAAATCATCCTTATTAGATAGAAAAAATTTGATTTATCTTCTGTTTTAAGAGGGAGGGACAGTCCTATACGAGTTTATGTAATAATCAAGGTATAAAGTGAAAGAACGTGACTAATCCAAACATTAAATGATGTTTGAATTATGGCTCAAAGCTCATTTCAATACTTGCGATGGGTTGGGAAGTATTTTCAATCTCGCACCACATAAACTTCGTGGTAAGTCCAACTCAGTGAAACAATAGTTTACAGAAAGTTATGAAATAAAACTAAAAATTTTCGGTACGTTTAAATTTTTTTTTAATATTTTGATATTAACAGTTTTTTTTTGTTATTTTATTTTATTATTATTAATTATTCTTACAATTAAGTACTCAAAAAAATGCCATAGAACTAAAGGAACTAAAAAATCTGCGCTTTTTATCCCTTTACTTCTATGTTTAGCTCTTCTTTGAAAGGGATTCAATTAATTATATTTTGAATTAGATGAAATTTTTGTAATAGATTACCAGTTATTTAGTCCATTATAAAATCATGATAAAATGCCTGTTTTTGTATGAATTGATACAGTGTATTCTATATGACATTATTTCTTAATTATTTTATTAATCTTCTTTTGTTGTATATTCTGTAAGACTAATTCTTCATTTCCTTTTATAATTTTTTTTTACAAGCAAATATTTAGGAACGTAAAAATAAGCAAAAAAATTATAAGCTTTTCAAACAACTCACGTAGTTATCTTGTAACAGCTAGTATTCAACAATGTGTCATATTCCATTGTGGCTTGTTGTTACGACAGCACTTTCATAGAGAAAGTTCTTTGGTTCGAACCTGGTAACTATTGAACCAGAGACGGATGTTGCATTTCTGCTTTCGGTATGCACATCCAGCGTGTTGGGTGCTTAAGAATATTCGAGTTTCTCCCTTGCAACAAATGAATAGGAATTACTATCTAGGAAAAAGTACCCCCAAAAAGCAATTTATGCGGTGGATATTAAAATGAATCACAACTCAAGACTGTCCATTGCCGGCAATGTCAAAATATCCATCGTCTGAGAATCATATTGCGATTATCGTACAATTCCAAACATACGGAAAGTATTTCTTACATACCTCATTTTGTTCAAGTCGAAAAATTCGAGTAAAAAAAATCAAGATCATACGGGCTTGTTGATCATATATAGATACAAATGAATGAACTATGAAAATCACTTAGACTTTTATTCAAACTTATAAAGTATTTGCAGCAAAAATATTCAAAGAGGAGCTGCAGTAATCAAGAAAGAATAGTTTTTGGATTTTTTTACGTACGAAACACATTGAATTTTTAAATTATTTATTTATATTAAAATTTTTTTGATAATTTGTTCTAGAAACTTTTCTAATATTCAATAAAATCTAATATGCTAGATCATTTGAAATTTTACTCGAAATAGATAACCAAATGAATTCACAAAGTATAAGAATCGTTATTACAATTTCGACTTCATTTTATGCTAATATTGAAGCTCGTTTAATTATACACTGTAAATTTTTCTTAATGCACTTAAATTTTTTGTAGTAATTTTTTAAACGTTCAAATCTAATTCTTGGGTTATCAAAAAAAAAAAAAAAAATAAAAAATAAAATAAAATAAATAAAAAAAAATAAAATAAGGAGTTGATATTTATAAGTTGATATTTAGATCATCAATATTTTTTATTTATTTAAAATATTCTTTATCGTCACTTTTCTCTGTTTATAAAATAAAAAAACACTTTTCGCAACAATTATCATGCATCAATGAATTGATTTTTTCCATAATCATCCATTGGCAAGAGATTCATATAATTATTTCCGTATTTAATTATTAATCTCCTAGATTTTCAGATTTCATAATCATTGTTAAAACAGATTTTTTTCTTACTATCGAAATTCCTTGGAGGTCAAATCATAATTTTATTCGCATAAAAAGTATATTTTATTTTTTCAATTATTAAGAGTTTTGGTTATAAAATAGTATTGGCTGTAAAATGACATGAAATGAAAACATTTCATTATATTTATATATATATATATATAATTGGAGAGGTGTATATTGATGTTTTTTCTGCTAAATATACAATTTTTTTCAAATATTGTATACATTTTTTGAGAGGACTTATTTTTTCTAAAAACTCGCATTCATATTTTAGAAATGTCATATTTCTTATCAACTGAATGTTTATGTAATGGTAGTGAAATTGGAAAGAAAGCTATTAGAGGTTTCTAATACAACTAAAATAAATGAATGAAAAAGCTCTTGTTTTTTGTAATAATTTTCTTGATTTTCACCTGCAAATTAAATATTGATAATATGCCAATTAAATCTATTATCATACGTCTATTAAATATTGATTCTGTTCTTTCTTGAGGGAAAAGATGTATTTGTTTCCAATGTGTTCATCTTAAATTTAAAAAAAATGATAAGTGAAACTAAAACAATTTCTCGTCTCTGCCCAGTCATATTAAAATCATAAGATTAATATTGTAAGATCATCGGATTTTGATTATTATGGGTGAACATGGTTATATAACATAGTTTTAGCTATTCTAAATTAAACAATGTTAGTTAAATAATAATGATTTTTATATCTGAAATCAAGCAATGTGTCAGAGAAACGGTGTATAAAAATTTAAAAATTGTAGTTTTAAAAAAATATTCCTGTTGGTATTGAGTCTAAATGTTTTGGAAATAAATGCTGCTTAATTTTTATTCTTAATTGAAAAAAAAAAAAAAAAAAAACAAATTCTTATAAAATTTAATATTTTTATCGTGAATTGCTAAGATGAGTAATGAGATAAATAAAAATATCATGAAGATATATTAAAACGTTTTCATTTTCTTCGCTTACATGGGGTGAAAATTTGAAGGAAAATGTCAAACATTTGCTTGCATTATGCCTTGAAATGTCCCTAAAATTATAAATAAACAATCACTTGGTAAAAAAAATTCCTTTATTATATTTCTCATTTATTTAAAATCACCAAAATGGTTTTAATCTATTAATTTTTTAAATCCACAATTTAATTACAGATAATATATAATAAATGGAGATTTTCAACAAAATTTATATATGAATAGCAAAAAAAATAATAATAGTGTTAAAGGATATGTAATTTTATTTAGTTGGCTATATAAAATTGAAAAGCCTTTGGCTTATTAATCCCGTATTTATAAAAAAATTTAAATCTCAGAAAAAATTACTATTATTTGCGGGTAAAACAAATAATATTGTTTTAATAAGTAAAAAGTTTTAAGTTATATAATGAGTAAAAAATTGTAGACGAGTTATTTGGATATTTATAAGCGAAATAATTACCGAAATTGATAAACTAAACTACAATAGATGTAATTAAAAGGTTTCATTATGGCAATTTGAAAACGAAGTAACAAAGTTTCATTTTGTTGCATCTAAATGTTTCTTAAAAATGAAATAAAAATTACCTCTTAAGCATGTCGGTCTCATTATCATGTGTTAGTAATCAAGCATAGTGGAAAATCTTTTAACAAGAAACTAGAAATACATCTTAAATGTTACAATGTTCTTTCTGAGAGAAAATAAAGACTTAGAATTTCTATTTATAAGTAATTTAATGAATATATCGAAAGCATTGTTTGAACTAAAACTTTTAAAATATCATTTACTCCTAACGTAATGAGAATATCATCCTCTCTACTCTCAATGGCCAAAAAGGCGCTTGTTTACATCACACAAAAAACTAATACAATACTACGTGATTTCGTAATTTTTAAATTCATCCTGTGAATACAATTCCATGATACATTCTGCGCATGCTGAATGGTTATTTTCATGAGCAGTTTGTATTTATTTTCCATCAAGCAAATCATATAATAAAATTGGCTGCGGTACCTATTTATGGCACCTTTCACTTGCTCACATTCAACTTAAAAGTAAAAATTTGGTTTAAAATAATTGTAAATCATCTGTAGCATGATTTTCATTTATCTTACAGATTTCTAGAATTATCATATTCATTGATTATTATATTCAGAGAACATAATAATCAATATGCCTAAGATGTTATTGGAAAATATTTAAACGACCTCGGAAACAGTGTCGAAAAAAATACCATTGTGAATTTCTATCATGAATGGGTTTTGTATACTTATTTTGATTACTAAAACGTTTTGTTATTTGATTATAATAATTCATTTATCTCACTTATTTTGAACAATTCTATTTAATATAAAAACCTACAATATACACAATATTTTTTTAATTACTTTAGAAATCAAGGAAATTATAAAATATTTCAACCAGTGTTAAAGAGATAATAAATGTTTTAAAGTATTGAGCAAATTGATTAATGCCTTTTTCAGAACAGCTTAATCAAATTATGAGTATTATAGATGACTTGTTTCTATTTTATCTTAGTATACCTAAATTGATTTATATTCAAGTCAAATTATGTCAATTTCTTAAATGACACTATATCTTATTAATACAATCGTTTTAGAGATATTCCATTTAGTTATACCGAAATAATTTGAAGTTTCAATACATCAAAAGATGTGAAACAGATTCATTCTGTCTACGATTTCCGTTGCAAGAATGTTGAATCGGAAAAGCATTTCAATGTCTCACGTTACGTCAGTTTTCTCTCATTGTAGCGGCTGTGCATATCTGCTTCCCTAACATGAATATTGATGAATTAGCGCCAAGAAGTCAAGGCCAATCTAGTGGACGGCAGACTTTATTTTATGAAGTGCTATTTTGGATTTCAAAACGTTATGACTGGCATTGGTCTCTACATAATGTATATCTTCAGATATTCTAATTCAAATTTGTTGTAAATATTTATTGAAATGGTACTGAAAAACCACCATTAGAAAAGATTAGGCCACGCCTCTTTTAGAATAGCTTAATCAAATTATGAGTGGTATGCATGACTTGATTACAGGCAGGTACACATGGGCAAAATGTACTTGGATGTCTTCAAAGAGGCACTAAAATTTCTGCATTAAAAATTTATATAAAGATATTAGTTTTATTAGTTATTTATTGTATTTCACTTTAATTATGAGTGAATATTTCATTATAAAATAAGAATATCCGTTGGTTCATTTTTCAGAAATAATGTGTATCACTTACAATTTTTTAAATAATTTATGTTATAAAGGTAAGCATTATAGTTTAATTTCTTCTTTACTATATAGTAGATGGGAATATGTTGCAAACTATATAGCAGTTGCCATTCAGGCCTCTCGGTAAATTTTTTCGGTAAAAATTTAAAAAAATTAAAAAAGAGAATTTCCTGCAAGAAATGCAGGAAATTCTCTTCATAAAAAATTCAATGTCAAAAATTCAAATATCATGTTCATAAAAAATTTTCTGATGTGGAAAAAAAATTCGCTGTATTTACCATGTAAAAGCAGAAATGTACTTTCTTTAATTCAAAAAAGTTTTAAATAATATTTTTCAAATTTATTAATTTGATGGACGCATTCTTCCTAAAGTCAATTTTTCGAGATAAGTATCTGTTTCTGGGGAATTTTCTAATTCATTACTTTATCTAATGTTTTCATTACTATTTTTTTCATTACTTTATCCATTTGTTCTATTGAACATTTTATTATTTTGTTAAAAAATATATATAAACGCGACATGGGTTTATTTAATATTTAAGAGGATTTGTTATCAGGATTACTATTAATATTTTATCTGACTAGTATTAACAAAATTTATAAAGGAAAATTTTTAATCACAAATTAATTTTACTAGCATTTTAATAAATTCTAAGCTTTAATATTATTAGTTTAATATAAAAAATAGAAATATTAAAAATGTACTTCTAAAAATTTATAATTTTGAATTTCCTTATTAAATAATTTTTTAAAAATTTTTTATCGTTGTTTCATATAATGAAATTAAAGAGAATATTTAACATATTTTAGTATTTAATGCTTTTAAAAATCTTTCTGATGTGATATGTTATACCATCGGAAAAATATTTGTTTCTCGGATATTTGACAAATATTAATTAGGGTATTGCAAAAATAACAAAACGCTCAAATTCATTTTTGTCAAATTTTGGAGAAAATTTTAAGCAAAATTACATCTCTCTAAGAAATCTTTCAATATAAAAAATTTATTCTGTTTACCTACCAAATTTCTGTTCTTAGTGAAATTGTAAACTGTAAGCACGAAATGAAACGAAGCTTTCATCAGGATGCCAGGCTTTGGCTAATTTAAAATAAAAACAATAATTCGAATCATTTCAATAAAAAAGTGTACTTATATTTTTTATTTTGAAAATTGCCTATGCATTAACTCTGAGAATAGAGTAAAAGGCTATTGATTCCCTTCCTGCGTCCTCGTGGTAATTTTTTATTTATTTATTTTTTAAAATAACAATATTTGCTGTTTTTTCGATTTTTAAAAAAGTATTGTTTATGTCATCTTCAGAAAAAGCGTTTTTGGCCTTCACTTAACCCTTCTTTGCATAATGGTGGAGCCTATAATGCCCAAAAATTATATAAAAGAACAAGTTCACTTTAAGTTGATCGTGTTTGGATACCTTTTTAATGTCCATTGCATAAAAAGAAACATAGCTGTCAAAAATAAACAAGTGTCATTGTCAGTGAAACGAGCTTAAAGTTGTCTCATTCCGCTGTTTGTTGCAGTTGCAATAAACGTATGATTTCGTTTATAATTTTGTTTTATTGTATTAGAGTTTCTATTGCTAAAAAATTGAAAATGAGTGGAAGAAAGGTTTGTAACACGTGTTTCTGTTATTTTCCTCTTTTATTTCTATTTAGTACTAAGCTAATGATCTAACTTTGGATGATGATGGAAATTTTTAGCATATTGTTTTTTGCTAAATTTATACTATAAATATATACTAAGATTTTTTTTAACCATTTTTCCTTTAATTTTGAACATGAATTATATCAACCTGATTTATTTCACCAATAAAGAAAAAATCATGCAAAGAAGGGTTAAAAGTCACTTGTTAGATATACATTAAAACGTGGTTGAAAAGAATTACGACTTCAAAATTTAATAAATTCGTAACTAAGGAGAGTTTTAGGAATTTATTCATCTCATTGTACTTGTTTTGAGGTTATCTATACTCGAGACTTCATTTCGTGGTATGAAATATAATTTTTAGATGCAGTTAATTAAACTAGTTTGTTATGTAAACACTGTTAAACTGTAGAGCTTCGTAATTAAACTGAAATTTAAGTTCGGAGTAATTTTGTTGATATTTTTTTCACAGTTCTTTATTTCAGTATGTTATCATTTAAAACTGACAATAAATTTAAAACTGGTTGAAGATTTTGATCCAGAAAGAATGAATGAGAAGTGGCAATGAACAGGAATGAAAATGTTATTTGCATTAACTAATTTGTTAATGTTTAAAAACTCTCTCTCTCTGTGTGTTAAAATTTTTTTAACCATTTGTACCAGAAACGCTTTTAGTTATCAACTACACTTTCAGTTTAACATCATAGTTCTTGTGAATTTTTTCTAATAAAAGAAAGCATAATTTCAACTACTTAAGTTTTTTTTTATCTCATGTCTCATTTAATGACAAGTTATTTTAATGATAAATACTAAAATTTTCTCAATGCACTTTCCTTTAGCTTTCTAGTAGCTTTTCTTAGTAGCTTAAGTTTTTTCGTAGCTTTTTTTGGATGTTGTAACATTTAGAGAGATAATACACAGTAAATTATCGCTCTCTTCTTTGCTTATAGATTAAAAATACTTTTTGCAGTAATTATCGTGTTGTCATAATATAATTATTCAAAAAATTTTCCATTTATAAAACTTTTTATGACTGTTAAATTACCTAGATATTCGAGATCTAGTCATCATCTAGTGAAAAAGTTATTATTCTTATAATTGAATCTCTTATTTAGACGAAAACCGAATTATCAACCAAATAGTTCAATTTTTCGGTTTAACAGATGGAGGGTTTAAATTATAGGTTCCTGAATTAGCCTTCTTCAATAAAATATTACCGTTAACCGGGGAACCAAGTCCACTTTGTTTGCAAGCCATGATTTCACTCTCTTAAGCGCAAAATTTCGTCTTTCCAAACAGTACTTTTCTTACACTATCTTGTCAGCAAAATAACCTCATAAAATTAATAGGAAGATTTATCTTAATGCTGCTTTATAAATTTACAATTCCATTTTAAATACCATATAAAAATTTCATTTAATATTCCGGGTCATCCAAAAGTCCGGAAGAACTTTAAAACTGAATACTATGAAAACGAATCGAGTTACAAACATACCGTTTGCATCAAACAAATGGAAAAGAAACCTGGTTGTATGTGTCAACAAATGAAAAATACTAACGATTGGCAACTAACAGATGACGCTTTCGGATTTCTGATGTGTGATTATGCAATCAACAAACAATAAAACAAATGCTGCAGGTAATGCATCGAAGCTTACCATTGTTGAGAAAGCCCTTTTAGTTAAATTGTATTATAAGCATTCGAGAAGTGGTATTGCGAGCATATCTCTATAAGATGGGTATGGGAAATAGCAAACTACCAGTAATGACTTTTGCATTGAACGAAATGATGAAGAAATTTGAAGCCATAGGTTCTTTGGCATCACTTCCAAGAAATGGATGTGCCTCAATAACCTCTATTGTCGCCCTGACAGTGGAGCAGACAGTGCGTGCAATCCATGTCGACGGGTTTTACACATGGGGAATGCAGTTCTCGAGATGTCCCGAGGTAGACAGGAGTGTCATACGGAAGTGCAGGAGAGCACTGTGAGTAACTCTGAAACGGTATCCCTACACGTTGCCACATAACCAAGAACTGAAACTTCCTGAACTCGAATCTAGCGAAGTTTTGAGTATTTGGTATTCATTAATGTGGACGCGAAGCACGACAGGTTTCACACTGTGCTTTAGACTGATGAAATGCATTTCACACTCTCTATAGAGAGTGTGAAATACACTATAGTGTAGTGAGCACTATAGTGTAGCAAGAGCTACGCTATAGTGCTGTTAACACCCACAATTGTCGACCACGGAAAATCTACATGCAATTGTTGAGGTACCTTGGCAGTCTGGTGTTTCTTCATTACTGTTTTCATAAGTAATCCATTCTTTTTCGAGGAGATCACGCATACGGGTTTCAAAACACTAACTGTCACTTGTCAGCGATATGCAATACTGTTAGAGAACAATATCTTTCCTAAACTGCAAGAGCTACAGGTACTTCGAATGTTCATCTTTATGCAAGATGGAGCATTACCTTATATTGCTCTGCCTGTGCAACACCTGCTAAGCTAAAAATTTTGGGAACATCGCATTATCAGTCGAAACTTTAATCACGCATGCACTTCAAGATCTCCCGATCTGACACACTGTGTCTTTTGGCTATGAATATTCTTGAAGTCAAATGTGTATCGTGACCAACCGGAGTCACTAGCAGCACTGACAAATGCTATCCGCTAAAATGTGCTTGCCATAACATAAGAAATGCTATTAAAAGCTGTGAACGGTATGGTGACTAAGAGCTGTCTTCTGAATGATGGACAACTCATTGAACATTTACTGTTGTTCTAATTAACTGTAATTACGCTGACTTATAAGTTCTTAACATTTTTTCATTTTTAAATCATCTAGTGAAATAAAATACTATAGCGCCATCTGTTGCTTACCAATAAAACTATTTTTTTATTCGTTGCCATACATAACCCCGTTTCTTTTTCATCCGTTTGGTACAAACCGTATCTTTGTAATTTGATTCGTTTTCTCGAATTATTCACTTTTAAAGTTTGTTCAGATTTTTGGATCACCTGGTATATATGTATTTTATTTTGTTAAAATATTTGCTTCAAATATTCCATTAAAAGCTAAACGAGGACGATCATTGAAAACCTAGAAGCGGGATTTTCCTTCTTGGA
The DNA here is from genome assembly GCA_026290005.1 of Latrodectus geometricus. NCBI lineage: Eukaryota > Metazoa > Arthropoda > Arachnida > Araneae > Theridiidae > Latrodectus > Latrodectus geometricus. Next base: position 77,895 of record JAPDSC010069124.1, read on the forward strand.
AAATTCTCATTTATGTCTTTTATAGCAGGAAAACGCATATTTTTCGCTAATTTATTGTTTGTTAATCTGCTGTGGAAATATGTCGAGTTTGATTTATTTGTCATTATATAATTACTTTTTGCTCAAGAAAACTAAGACCAAGGCCTAAAATTTAAAGTTGATTCCAAACTATAACAATCATCCACGTGCAAAATGGGAATCGAACTCAAGAATAATTAGAAATGTGGAAGCGATTAGAAATTTCAAGCCATCCTTTCCTGCAAAATTTTCAACGTAGCTATTTTAATTGCGTTTTGAATCCCCTTTATTATTTAATATGAATTTGTTATGAAATTTAGTTTACTTTTTCCAAAAAATTGTAATCGAGATATATTTCCGCTTAAAATTATTATATTGTCCTTTTAAAAGTTTTTATCTATTAAAGCTATTCATTCGGCTTGATTTGGACATTTTTTATTTCATAAAATTGAAAAAGAGCGATTCACATTTTTGAAGTTTAGACAGATTTAAATTAGTGTGAATATAAAACAATTTGTATACAGTCTTTTTTATCATTTAAAAATCATCAATCTAAGAAATATTGGATAATAATGGCAATTTTGTTTTTTGTTGTGTAATTGCACATCCCCGAGATATAAGCGAAGCTAAATCAAGTCCATGAAACTGAGTACCCTGAAGAAGTCCAAAACTAAAAGTTGATTATATATGCAATTTATGTTTGTACATTCATTTTTTCATGGTTAAAAATATATCATAATCTTTTTAATTATTGATTTTATTTTAATTATCGTTGACCTTTGCTTTCTGTTAATTAAAATAATCATACAGTATTACTCCAGTGGTTCTTTATAAATTTGGTCAGAAGTGAAATTTTGATTCTTCTGTATTAAGCATTAATAATTAAAGAGTAAAAATTGTATCTTTATTTTTCAAATTAAAGATGTATAAATACTTAAAAACAATTTAAAAATATTTTAGTTGAGATTGTGTTGTAGTTTTAGGAAATTAAATGCTTAGTAATTTATTTTCTTAATTAATAAAATTGCAGTGTTTATATTTCTAATCTTTTATTTATGTAATTAATAACAGATGATATGGGATGAATTTTTTTTACGTAATGCGTAATGCGGAGAGAATTGTTTCTTTATTTATCGCTCAACATTTATTTTTTGTGCACGTTGGCTAATTAGATTGGAACCTGTAGTTTATAATGGGAACAAAACACCACATCAAACATCCCTACCTGAGGTGATAATCACGCCTATTGAACCGATGCTAGAATGTTTATCAATTATCATCCAGTTCGACCATGGGGAGTTATGTCGTGCATTTTTTCATTTTGCTTACACGGGAAAGGGTAAAAAGTGGTTAAAATTATGCTTTCCCATTACGTAAATAAAAAAGTTTTTACAATACCTAAAATTATTTCTGAATCTTTATCAAATTTTATTAAATAATAATAATACAAAATAAGAACTATGTATTAAATAAAAACAAAATAAGAACTATATATAAAATAAGAACTGACATCCAAATGCAGCATTAACATAAGAAAACAATCAAACTTTTGAAAAAAATGTGAAGAAAAATTGTGCCGCTGTGGACAATTTTTTTTAATTGAATAGGCAATCATTAACAATCAAATGCATTTTCTTTTATATATAAACAATGCAAGTTTTAATTTTTCGATATTTGCATATTTTTTTCAGATATTTGTACATTGTGTAGAATGTCACATAAATTTGTTAAATTAAGAACTTAAAATTTCATTACACCTCAAAACGTTCTTAATTTGTTAAAAATATGGATTGTGAATGAATATAAAGATTGTAACTGCAGTTTTCAAATTTAAATATAGTGCTATAATATGGCACAAATCATCCTTATAATTAATGAAAAACAAATGTTAAATCATTTAAAAGAATAAATAAGTATAGGAATGAAAAGTATTATCTTTTTGGAGCATTAACTTAAGTTTCACCAAGCTTTCTAAAATAGGGCAATATTTTTTCCTAGAGCTATATTATGCCTTATATACTTTTTCACTAGATTTATCTTTTATGTAACTAGAGTCTTATATATTTTTATTGGCATTTATTGCTTCTCATAGCATTTCAATTAGTTCATATTTTTAAGAAATCAATGGTACAACACAGTGGTACAATGACAGATTCTTTATTATTTTCAATTTATGATTTTCTTTATAATACAATCCTTTTCTACAGTTCACGCATCGATTTCGATCTGGTCTCAAGAAATTAAACGTAGAATACGATTAGTACCAACGTAGGAATCAGCTATTAATTTCGGTATTTCTTAGCCTATTCGTACCTAATTTTTTGCTTTATTGCTTACATCTGCAAGTTTTCCATACATGCCTCGGTTTTTATTCCCGTGTCAAACAACTGATTTAGTTTGTGTTCACATTTACATTTTTGTTTTGTCTTCAATTCCTTTGTAATTTCTGAGAATGTGAAAAAGAGTTTATTTTGAAGGCGTCATTTTCACTACAGTTCTTTCTTTCTAAGAATACTACTTTGATGCTTTAAATCCATTTGAAACTTTCAGAAATTTAAATTTTTATTTAAGAAAATCTCCATATTAGCATATATGTAGATTTCATTTGTGTGGTTTGTCGGTTCGATTATTTTTTTCGTCTTTGAAATCAAAGTTTGGTTATCCTACAATTCATTTATTACATTCGAAAGCATTATTGAAAATATTTCTAACTCTGTGTCTCCCAGATTCTTTAATTTAACAGCTGATAAATCAGAATGTGCTAATGAGAAAAATAAATGTGTTGTATCAAGTTAAAATCAAAATAAATATTTTTAAAGTGTTATTTTTTATGATGACATACATAATTTTGATTGCTGAATTTTCTTTAAACAAAAATTCATTTAATGACAAAAATGTTTTTTCTCCTTTGATTCTTTTTCCTTTCAGTTAATTTTGCAGCCTCATAAAATTTCGTAATTAAATTTTATAAAAAAAAACAATTTTATATTTTTTGTTATTATAAATCCACATCTACTTTATTAATACAGATTTTTTTCTTAAAAAAAAAATATATTTTTAAGTTAAAAGAATTAGAAATGAAATATTTTGTATTCTGATAAAAAAGGTTTTATGTTATCGGTATAGTTATTTCTTACTGGTTTTCCCAACGATTATTACTGGAAAATTGTTTTAGACAAAATTCTCTTGAGAGAACAGAACTTTTCTCGGAGTTCTGGCAAAGAATTATTCCTGGTAAAAATCGACCAATTGGTGCATGGATAGATTGGAACATCCTGTTATTTTCTAAGAACAACAGTAGATATCTGACGATTTATTTAAATTTTCTCTCCTGGTGAATTCTCATCTTTAACAACCATAGATAAACCAGGGTAAATTAAAAAAAAAAATTGTTAGGTTTGTAACTTTGAAGACAAGAGCAAGAAAATATGAAATAAAATTTTTAATGGTTTCATTTTTGAGTAACTTATAATATTTTTGATGAATCATTCAGAATATTAGATGTTATTATTGTATTTTGAGTACACATTCTGAATACATTAATTAATTCATAAATTACTGAAAGCACTCAAATAAGTATAAATTTCGCAGGAAACGAAACGTAAGAGAACTGGTTAATTACAGGATTTAAATACTGATTAATTTCAATCGCTCCGTAAATATGGGGAATGGTAAGTGAAAAATTTTCTTTTCAGTGCTGTTTACCTGTGTACTGTAGTATATATATATATATATATATATATATATATATATATATATATATATATCATTGTAATTATTTAAATTATCAAGTACTTTTTGATGAACAGAGAAAATCAATGTATGTTCAATAAAAAATTAAATTTATATGAAATATTGTGAATAATTTTCTATATTTATGAATATAAATTATTAATAATTTTAATTAAGGTAAAGACTTACAAAGTGAGAATTTGTTAGAATTTCAGTTATTACAGCGCACTGACTTACTGTTTAGTGAGGATCAAACCTGCCAATTTTTTGGCCACAAACATTTTCCGTTTCCTATTCAATATGACGTTTCTAATCTTGAAAATTTTATATACATGCAAAATATGAAAGTTTGGAAGTTCTGGTTGTTAATAGAAGTATATTTAGCTTTTTTTCAATTGCATGTACTTTTACTTGGTTTTATTGCGCGCTTTTCTTAAA
>JAPDSC010069124.1:87082-137784 GCA_026290005.1 Latrodectus geometricus
TTTTTTTTTTTTTGCAAGTTAGTACAAATTTGATTTGTGTTGTTTGCTTATTCTCAAAATGAGAAGCGAACCACGCAAGCTGTTGAATTGAAGATCAACGTGTAAAGAATGCCAGGAAAAGACTCATAAATATGCAAACATTGAACTAGATGTTAACCTTTTATGTGAATGTCTGCTTTAATGATTGGTTTAGTTAGTGTTAATGCTCTTAGTTTGTATTTCGTAAAGAAGTCAGTTCATAAATACAAATAATCAAGTAATTTGAGGACACACACACAAAAAAAGAATAAACAAATTCATATTTGAAAATTTTTATTAAATTTTCTTTTGGTAGTAATTTTTATCTACGAATTTAAAAAAAAATCAATTTTAAAATAGGAATTGTAATTAGTAAACGTGAATGTGATAATAAATGTTTTTGTTATCTATCACCATTGTACCACTAAACCAGTACTTTATATCTATTTCCAGTAAACCCAAAACGCTCATATTATAAGAGTTGACGTCATATGATGGAAGGAGTTGACGACGTCATATGATGAAGCGAGTTCAGAATGATTAATTAACTAAGCAGGCTATTTGATCAATGGGGTTGTAAAAATCAACGTTTAAATTTTCACAATGAAATTTTGTAAATATTTTGGAAAAAGTTCATTTGTAAACTTTCACAATGAAAATTTTGTCACAAGTTGAATGTTTCTCTACCGATTTAAGAGTTATTTTAAATTTAGTATGTTATTAATTTTATACATTATTAGCTTAAATCAATTATATTTCAAAAGGTTGAATTTTATCTGACTGAATGTGTATTGGTGCACCCTCTCTTTTGGTATTTATATTCAAATTCATAGTAGAATGATTTTCGTTTCATTCTATACCTCTTTTAATTTAATTATTTTTATTTATAAATAACTAATAATTTTACCTTAATATATATCAGTTTAATATCAATGATAGCAATCTACTGCTAGCTGTAAATTAACCCATCGTAAAGTGCATGGAAAATTATGAAATCAACTTGAAAATCAATCACTTGTATGTTGAAAAATATAGTGAAACTACTTCAAACAGAAGTTTAACCAAGTTTCAACGGAAAATACTTATATAAAATGTTTAATGATATAAATAATATAAAAAACATGAATTTTATTTGATATCTAGGTAATCTGATAACAGACCAAATGACAGAAAAATTGAATATTTTATTAGGATTAAGATTATTTATATTGCTCATTTTTCAGTGGTATCTTCTTTTGTGAACAGATGTAGTCAAAGCTTATGGTGGTCATACTGTACTCTTAAAATTCAGATTTATTTGGACCGGAAATATAAATTTCCTTTTGTGATATTTTTTGAAAAAAAGAGCTTATCAATATCATTATGATGTCCACTGAAGAGGGTTATTTACTAAGTAAAAAAGTACACCATGATATGAAAGTAAAGAATATTTTTGTAAGGATTTTGGAAGAGAGTATGAAGTAAACAAAAAAAGCAGTCAGCGAAAACTAAGCGATAAAGTTTCATTATTATTAAAGTCAAACTCGATAGAAAATACTGTTCTTTGTCACTGTAAAATAGTCGCAACTATGTTTGAGAGGACTTTCGGGGCCACGATGACACAAACGCTGAGTACTCCACTATGTCAAGGTACCAACACTTCCACCCCTTGTAGTGTTAAGAAAGAGGAAATCCTAATAGCCGGGTATTATATAACACAAATGTATTTGGAAAGAAGCGAAAAGATTTGGGATCTGTGAAAACAAGACACCCTATACATGTATGTATGATTGCATGCATGTGTGTGTTTTTTCCATCAATTAAAAAAAGTCTTGGAAACAAGTAGACAAACCACTTGATGCATGTTTTTAAGGTCGGATACTAGATTTTGTGGCATTACAGAAGATATTGATTAAATTTGTATGCTGAAAATAATTTTTGGAACATTCACTTTGCTGGAATTTATTCTGATGACACTGTAATTTAATACGTCAAAGTCAATTCTGTCAGAATTGATATCCTTGAAGCAACAGCTGTGGTAAGATCAATCAAAAAGTTTAAGATTCAAAAATAATTATTTTTTCTTATAATCCTACTAATCATAAGCTTTCTTATATGGAAATAATATCACTCTTGCTCTGTCTAGCAAATTAATTATATGCAAAAAAAATTTTTTTTCTGGTGTGAAAGAGACAAGTAAACATCAAACGTTTAAAAATGTTAAAATATTAAAAACAATAAGGAATTTTTTATATAATTAAGTAAAACTAAGTCAATTTTTCTGTTTACTTTACTCTACATACATCTATTATTGTGTTCATCAATCGCTGGTTAAAATAGAATGTTATTGAAAATCCTTCCTAGAACTTTAGATGTTGGTTATAAAAAAGCAATTGGAAGAAAATTTGGAAATTCGGAAAATATTTAAATAAATATATTAGGATTAACGAGTCAACATTTTACATTTTGTAAATCATGACTTTGAGTTATTTTACTTACATGGAGACTTGGCTTCATTTGCATTTAAATAGTATATTGAAAGAGATTCACGAGAATTATTCAGTATTTTTAGTCTTAAAGTTATTAGTATATCAAAGAAAATGCATTAAGTCAGTATAAGTCATTTATTAATGGAGAAAAATTTGAAACTATTACGGGCAGACCCTTTTTTTATATCAGTTTCCATTGTTATTGTCCACCCCCACACACAATTTCTTTACTTTCATTATATCTAACTTTTACTCTCATTATTATTGTACAAATAACTCGAAATGTTCATGATTTCACTAAATTCGAATATCTTTCAAGATTTGGGTTCAAGGAAATTTGAGCTCTGTACAAACTAAAAAAAAATTGTTAGTTAATAATATTTTAACTAACAATATCAAGCAATCACTAAATGAATTTTGTTATTTGTGTGATGTTAAAAACAATAATTTTTCTTAATTCACACTGGAACTGAAGGCATCGAATTAATCTTTAACAATTTTTTCAGAAGAACATCTGTCCTCGCGCGCAGAGATAACAATACCAAAATACCTCCGTTATTCTCCCGCCATTGTTGAAAAGTCGTGTTCAATTGTCAACGAAATTGGAGCCAGAAATTGAGGCCAATTTCGGCGAATTGACCTGACATTAGATTACACTCTACACGTCCGACTTCCTGCTGTTGGGTGAATCATCAAATAACTGCATCTGATGGTGCAGGTGTAAATTGGAATTTAATGCAGTTAGTTTGAAACCATTCTAGTAATGGCACTTTTGATTGTTTTTGATATATTGAATTTGATTTCGTGGTAATGTACAGTGATTAGATAATTTATTTTATTCATATACATTTCTCGCTGAGCGATATTTTTGAATATAATTTACTTCTATGAAATCAGTTAATTTTTTTTCTCAGAAAAAGTGAAAAATTTCTCAGACTATTTAAATGTTTAACTCTTGATATTATATTATAGTTTAAAAAAATGTAATTATATCTGATGATTGTTTTTATCACTTTAATATTATTTTTTGTATTAATTTATGTAATAACTGATTATAAGTTAAGAACTTGCCTATACAAAAATGTTTTGTCGGAAATTGTTCTATTGTTTAGAAAAAGAAATAAACGTAGTTTCACATCAAAAATTAAATACAATTATTATTTTTTACCAAGTAGTAGAATAACTTTTTCAAAATAAATCTATCATTTTTACATAAAACTTTTTTCTAATATTAGATCAATTAACATATTATTGAAATTATTATTTTTTAAATGGATGTGTTTATTATATATTTGTCGTTAATAAACATATTTTATGTTTTTTTTTTAGGGAGTTACTTTAAATTCCCCGATTCTAGATTTTATTTATCAAATTTTCATATGAATCAAAATAAATTTTAAGGAACTTAAGATACGAACTAACGTAATGTTCACTGCTACTTTATGAATGCTTAAGTTGCAATTGTTGTATACTTCTAACTAATTAAAAAGACTAAAATGGTTGAGATAATTGGGTGTGAATGAAATAGTTACTGTCATATACGGATGAATTTATGTTTTCCGTACTAATAATTATTAATATGAGTTATTTATATTTATCATTATATACACAAATAAACTTATGGTATGAATTTATGTTTTTTAGATCCATGTAAGATTCTAGAATTGAATGTTTCTCATGCTTACATCTTTCCATTGAATATTCTTTTAATTGGAAAACGGCATTGAATTGCAAGAATTCTCATTAAAAGTTTGAGAGCAAAGATTGTTTTCTACCAAACTCTCTCTATATGTATTACTTAGTATCAATGTACGAATACTTCACATTTTCTCCTGTTATCCTCCCCCCCCCCCTTCCTAATAAATCCCGCAATATTCTCTAAATCTTGTAATTTATTAAATTTAGAACCGTTAAATCGCACTCTGAAATTCCAAAAAATATAATATGCAGAGTACTAAAATTTTATCAATTCGATTTTTGTGTATGTAACCGTTAATTATTATTATAATTGTCTTGGTTAATCATTATCAATCATAGTATGAACTAATACCTTAAATTATGAGGCTGAATATTTTAAATTGTGAGATAAAAAATGTGTTAAGTTGTATATTTAATCCAGTTGCCATAAAAATTGTAATCATATTTTTAGAAAATTTTCCAGTGTTTGACAACTTTGTGTATCAGTATATAATAAATTATAATAGCAAACTGTGGAAATAATTTGTTATAACAGTTTATTGACTTTTTTGATGTTTAGGAAAGTGAAAAATGCAGTATTATATTATTAAAATAGATTACGCTAATTCGTTTCAAAAGTTTATATTGATTATTGAGAGTAATATATTTGAATACTCTGTACATGAAGAAATAGCCTAAATTCGATCATTTGTATCTTAACACTGTGGTTGTTTTGAATTTTAATGTTTCGAATCTTAATTCCTCTATAGTGTAGAATTCTGATTTAAATTTTGGTACAGTTAATTTATTGGGAACAGTTAACTGAGATTTTATTAAAAGTAAAGAATAATGCTTAAAATTTAAGCGCATATTCAATTCACTAAAAATAACTTCTGCTTTTATAAGCTGTATAATGGCGAAAGAACGAATTGTGGAGATAACTCAGTGCTTCACTCTCTTTGCATTCTTTTATTATCTTTATGCTCTTTGTCATAGATGACTTCAGAGGTTTTGAAAATTATTGGATGACGAAAAAGATTTATTGCAATCATTTGATTTGGTCGGTCATGATACTTATTGAGAATGTGAAGAAATAAAATGTGCTAAGAGTATTTTTTGCACAAAGGTACATTTTATGAAAAGCACAAAATAAGTTCCCGTTATTTCTTAATAAAATTGAATTATAAAATATTTTTTTATATTATTATAACGTGTTGCACTACTTTATTAAAAATTTTGAGTATTTTATATTTAATTCATATGTTTATAAATGTTGCGGCTTTAGTCATATGTTTTACAAAACAGCATGTGATTGTGGAATCCAGCTAGCAAGTTAAATGTGCAAAAAAGAACGTTAAAGATGTTTTTAAAATGTCAGAAACAGTACGAAAATAAAAGATAAGAATTTATTGTTTTGTTCTATTATTATTTAAATAAACTTATTTTTTTCATGCAAAACTGCTTGTCGGATAAAACTCATGAGAAATAATGAAGCCAACGTGAGAGCTCTGAATCATATTAAACATTGGCAACAGAGAAAATGTAGAAGAGAGAATCTTGAAAAGAATGAAATTTCGATATTTGCATTTCAGAGCTATAGTTCTGATACGCAGTTGATCTATATTTACTCATCTCCAAAATCTAATTTAGATAAAAAAAAAATGTACTGAAAATTGTTACATGGATGTTTCACTCGAGCTATCATTAGTTCTCACTCGTATTTTTTCATGAGTTGGAAAGTTGTAAGTTTTTATTTAGAATTAGATGATTTAATTAAATTAGCATTTTCTCTGATAAATTAATAAATAAAGTATCAATAAACTAAATATATGTTTAAATTTAAAAAATTTTTTAAATTTAAAAAAATTTAAAAATCATTTCACTTGGAGAACATTACAACCATTATATCCAAAACTGTTCAAATGGAGGTCAGTTGAATCAGATGTATAGTATGTACAACTTGCCATTTCATATATTTTTTAGATGCTGAATGATTTTCGCAGCATATTGATGATGGAAAAATATCAATTTATCTGGAAAATTTACTTAATAATCATACTAAGATCTGTGTTATAAAAAGCAACATGGAACTATAGTTTCTTTCTATTGATACCAATCGAAAATACAAAAAAATATTCTATCTCAATATTTAAGCAAAAATGGCATTATATCGCAATGCATAAATACGTTTGAAATGCTGATCACTGAGTTTTTAAATATGATCTTGACTACCATATTGCTATGTTGAAAATTGAAATTTACTATGAATACATTACTATAAATTTATGCATTACACATACTTGCTACAAATTCTTTGATGACTTATATAATAGTGTTAGAAGAGACTCAGCAAACATTTTTCAGGAAAGCGCTATCTCTTCTTGGTCTGCTGGAGCATTATATATTATGATTTTTATCAATTAATTAAATGATTTGATAAACAATTAACTAAAACTAGAGCATTCTGTTGTCACTTATGTTGTCTTGAAAGACTCTACTTTAAGAAGCCATTTTTCAACTTAGCTGAGGCTACAGGTGGAATTATTTTGGATATCGGAATCACTGCTCTAAGTTGAGATCGTTCCATAGTTAGCGTGGAAACCCAGATAGAACTTTAATCGAGCATATGAGATTATCTCAGACACTTAAGTAAAATATTATAAAGATTTTATTGGTCTAATTCCTTAGAAAAGGGTCTCATTAGAATTCCTGCGCTAAGTTGAGATCCTTCCTTAATTAGCATGGTAATCCAAATAGCGTTTTAATCGAGCATATAAGAGATTATCTAGGCCACTTAAATATTGGATGGGCTTTATTTATCTAATTACTCATCTTCATCATATGTGGTCAGAAATGCATCAAGATATCAATAGAAACTATATGCTTTCATTACAGTTTATATTACATTCTGTGTTTCCAATACAGTCTACTTCAATAAAGGTTCATAATCTAAACCTTAGAATAAGGCCTCTTTTTTTCCATCGGTAACATTTAAAAGAATGATTTTTTTCATCTACCTCTTATAGATTTATCTATAATAAATGATAAATAAAGTATAATTATAATAGAATTCCTTGTAAAATGCATGATGATAATAATTTGACTTAAAATATCAACAAGAAATGAGAAAAAAGCTATTATAAAAAAATATTTTTTTTTTTGATTTTTTATATTAGTCGTACCAAAACTTTCATTGTCGTTGAAGAGATTTTGTAGGGAATTCTTATTTTAGATTCACCATTTTATTCATGAAATTTTCAGAAATAATTTTTTTTAATATAAGTGATATTATATTAACTAATATATTATTATAATAGATGGATCACAACATTTTTCTTCCTTAATGTTTTGACACACCATTAAATGAATAGCTTAACAGAAGATTTAATAGAAATTGTTTGGCACTTATCGCATATTATCTTCCAGAAGAAATTTTTCCTATATAGTGGACTGTATTCATGTATCATAACGAAAGTAACTCAGTAAACTCCCATTACCTATGCTGACAAAACAAACACGTCCAATCACATTGTGCAAAAGTTAATGAGAACGAACCTAGTATTTTATTCTCCAAAAAATTCGCCTCTGTCGCTGGGCCATAATGAGCGCCCTCTTGACGTTTTATATAAATGTATAAAGTTCGAATATCTCTGATTAACTTAGCTTATTTGCTTGCTACTTGATAAATAATTACTCCTTTCATCCCACAAAGTCATCATATATCTATATATTGCTGTATTCATCAGATGAAATAAATTAAAATGTTCTATCTTGTTGGTGCAAGTTTTATTTCGTTAAAAATACCATGGAAATTTTCAATTTTTTTTTTTTTCATATTTATCTCTGCGGTGTAGGAGATAAAACAAGGGCAAATTTAAATCAATATTCCTTTAAGATATTTTTAGTAATATAAGAAAACTCCATAAGGATACGTTAGGATTTGTTTGATTTAAAGAATTTTTTATTTCCAAGGCTCTTTTTGATTAAACTCGACTAGAAGATTAAGAGAAGTGTGGAGAAAGATTACGACGCCGTGAGTACATTTTGCGAATGAAATTTGAACATTAAGGTCATCTTGTTCAGATTGTTGACCGAATATGAAAATATTTCGATAAATGCCACAAAATATTTGGCAGAAACAATGGAGTATTCGAATTATTTGAAACAATATATTATTTCATTTAGAAATTTTAAGTCACACACACAGGAACGAAACGAAATTTACTCATTAAAATTGTATATTTGATGTAATATTTTTTATGAAAAATCACTGAAAAACATTAAAAGCTGAAATTCCAAAGAGTATTAAATATAATACAACAATTTCTGAATAAGGCTATTCTTTTCTTTTTTCTTTTAAAGGGGGGGGGGCTGATACAAAAATTAGTGTCATGTGAAATCAATCAAAATCTATTTAAATAGAAATATATCGTATGTAAATTCTCAAATGTGCTGTATAGGACATTTATATACTGCAATCAGAAAAACAGATTTAGTTATTTTTAAAGAAATAAAAATTCATTCTAATTGCGTTGCAAGACAATACATTAACATTTCTTATAGATATCTAAATATAAATTCATTTATCTATCTATAGATATAAAGATAATGATATTGATTTATTTGATACTTCCTTTATATTATAAAATATATCTGCTATTATGCTATAACATATATAAACGTAGAACTAAATCTTATACATTTTAATAAAAAGATTCTTGACTAATTTTCATTATCTGGTCAATTTATAGATAAATTAGAAAGAGAATATTTAAAAAATATCGTGGAAAATTTTCTAATTTCAATATTCTTTAGGATTTTATTTTATATAAAAACTAACAATAAAATGCAGGCAATAATTATTTCTAGATAATAGTTTTTTTCCGAAAAAATAGTCTTGTGAAGTGTCTGTTGAAATATATTTCAATACGCATAAATTGAATTATACTTATCATTTTTTAATGAAATTGTGATAAACAACATAAAAGGAAATTTGAATAATCAAATTTGTGTGTGAAAATGGAAGTTTTAAACTTATCGAAATAATGACAATTATGTTGATAATATGATTTTACATTTGTTTGTTTCTAATTATTATGAATCTTCATAACTGTGAGAAGTCAACTAATTGCAACGTGTTGATTGTATTCATTGAAAAATTTTCAACTTTTTGTTCTTTAGTGCGGTATTGACAACATAATTAAAAAGAAAAAATAATGCTATTTTATCGCAAAATTATTTTTCTGTATTGTAAGAAATTATGGTTAAATTTCTGGTATTTTAACATTACTTCTAAGTTAGCTAAATAGCTCTTAAAAAATTTAACAAATTGCTATAAACAGAGCTTTTATCTTAATCAAGAATCTTCAACAACTTTCCTACCTCTACTATTGCTTTAAATAAATCCAAAAGCTCAAATCTAAGTATGTATATATATATATATATATATATATATATATATATTCAGGATTTTTTCCCCAAATTTTAAAATATAATCATTTATTAATTATTCTAAGTATAATTTAAGATTACTCTTACATTTAATGCTCAATAACGTATTATAAAATTTTATATTGATTTGAAGTACTTATCTAAATTATTGAAGTGAAAAAATGTTTTTATCATTTCCCGTTTTTACGAACCTTACTTTCCTAGTTCTAATTCTCTACAGGTTGAAGACTATTTTTCTAATATATTGAAATTTTAAACAAGGATTAATTAATTGTATCTTTTTAATTCACACACATTTGTATCATGTTACAAACTTCGTACTAGAATAACAATATTATTATAAAAAAAATATACGCATTTGATATTTTTGGTTCCGTTTTTTTTTCCAAAGTATGAATGTTTAAAGCTTTTATTGAATTATTATAAAATTATTTTTTTATTCATTTGCATATGGGTAGGTCTTACATATGTTTCAAAAAATTCATAATTGTATAAATCTTGTAATTATTTTAATTATATATTATAATTATTATTAATAATTTTAATCGAAATAATTTTAGATCTGTTTGAAAAGCTGGAAATTTAACTCTTGATATTAATTGTAAATATTTACTTTTTTACAATTTTTTTAAATTTTATTTTAATTTTTAAAACTATTTTCGCACAGTTAAAAACCATATTAATATTTAAAACTTCCTCCACTTTGCTCATTTTAAATGAATTTGGAACAATGATTTTTATTTTGTTTTAATAACGTTCAGCCTCAACCGAGCTATTTTCAAATCTGTTCTTTAAAGCGGAAGACGAACAAGAATAGAATGTCTTAAGTCTCTTTTGTGTGTAGTTTTATAGCAGCAAGGAAAAACGATCCTAATTCTTGGATTACGTGTTAACAAGGGACGAAAAAAAGCATTCAAAATTCACGCCGTTGCTTCTTGTCTAGGCGTCCATTTAGAAGGCATCCCCTACTATCAGCACATGACCGATGTTAAGTAATGAAAAAAGGGACAGGGCGCAGCTTAATGGGAAGATAACTGCATTCAAAATCGTGTATCCTTATTACGTAGACTCATTTTCCAATCAGTGAGGAAATGGTTGGACCTTCAGTTCACAAGATCGGCGACAATGACGTCATTAACCAAGCAGTTACGCTTAGATCTTCTTAATTGATGAACCAATAGGGATACTCTGCCAATTTGTACCGTTAGCCATATCTCAACCTAAAGCTTGCTATTCCAGGGTTAAATCGCTGGAAAATAAATTTTTATTCCGTTATGCTAGCATTCCTATGTCTAGGAGTGGAAGTTGAAATGAGGGAATGGAATGATTTTACATCCTTTTAGAAAATCCTTGGTGTGTGAAATCTCTTGGAGTGAACGACAGGATTTTATTCTATCTGTAATAGGTAAAATTTTATCGAATGTTTTGTAGTTTTACAAGTGTAAAGTTTAGTTTTATGTGAAAAAAGTTTCCGGTATTTTATTTTAATTTATTCACAGAAAAGTTGTAAAAAACGTGACAATAACTGTTCTAAGATTTTTAAGGGACGAAAAAATTATCCAGAAAAAACTAGTTGATATTTAAACTAACTTATGTATATTTGGCGTAAGAAATCCTGATTAAAATATCTTAGTTATATATTATATTTGAATTATTTTAATTATATAGAGAATTTTTTTGTTTTATTATCAATAATTTTATGTGTGAAATCGTTTCCTTTACTCTACGTAAAATTTTTCATTTTTCATAGGGTAAGCAAACAATCTATTCATTTTATATTTTCAAAAAAATTATGATTTATATTTTCTTTAAAAGAGATTTTTTTGCATTATTATTTATGAATCAAAATTTTGAAATTCTGTGATGAAATATAAATCTTACCGATGTAAGTATGAAATCAAAGCATTACATTTGTTCTATTAGAATTCTTAGGTGTAAAATACTTTTTTGTATTTTATTGAAAAATATTTTATGTATTTGCATAATCATTTCCTTAAAAAGAGGGGAACTCTTTATAAATAAGTTAAGCTTAAATTTAAATTTTAAATATTTGTTATAGACAGCTTTACTTTCAGCATTAATATTTTTTGTGAAAAGTATGAAGTAATTAATATTTTTAAAAGCAAAATAAATCATTTTTAATTACTATTCGTTTTGATGTTATAGGTTTATTACTAAGCATTTTATTTATTATATTCTTAACATAGATGAATTATATTTTATTATAGATTTCTTTTTAATACAATTCTGTTCAAACACAAGAACAAAATATAATCTTATCACTTACTTTCAATTTTGAGAGATTTTGTTTTTTATTTTTTCCCTTAAGTTACGTTGAGTTTACAAAATCATCCTCAAATTATTTAAATTTTCAGTTCTAAATCTTATAACTTTTTCCTTAACTAGCAAATTTTACGAGAACTATTCAAGCTTTGTATAATAATCAAACACATAATCGTCAACTTCACTCTATTTAACTGACTAACTTGTTTAAAGAAATTCTTTTTTATGCGTGACTTATAAATATTCTTGAACAAATCAAATTATTTTTCGATTTCTTTTTGTAGAAATAAATATTGTATACTGTTGAAAACCTGCAAACTACGTTGCAATAATTCTTTAATTACGCTTAGTTAAGCATTTTATGCTTTTAAATATTAATGTCTTAAGTAAATTATGTCATTTGTTTATTTTGTAATGGTCAGTTAAAAGCTATTTTTATTTAAATTTACTAATAAAATTTCAAAAGATTAAATGAAATTCCTAGTTTATGGAATGTAATAAAAATTGTGTATCACTGTAATTTTTAAAATGCATATTAAAATGTATGGTAAAAATATTTTAAAATAATTTTGTTAATTCTATTGCGCTATTTAATTTTGTTTATTATTTATTCCAACATATCGAGTTCATGGAATTTCTTAATGTAAATGTGATTCGGGGTTTATTGCACCTTTGTCTAAATTTTATTTATAATTCCAGAAATCATTTTGATAAATAGGAAGGACCGATATAGCTTCTTTGAAATTATCGTTCATTTTTTTAAAAATTTTAGTCATTTTTTTCTCCTTCTTAGTGGTGAAAATTCAGGTTTTGTTGTTCTGAAAATAAGCACACAAAATTACACACAAAAAAACGATCAGAATAAAAATTTTAGTATATTAATGGTATTTGTTGAAGAGTTGCTCATTAATCAACAAATTTTTAATTACTGTGTAACATATAGATTGGCGTGGTTTTAAAATTGAAAATTGCATGCGTACCAATGTATGTGTGATTTCTTTTCAAGTATTCCTTGTTCTAAATCTTTTCAGTTAAAATCACTCACTTAGTTAAAGTAATTTAGACATAAATTTTCAAACTTAAACTGAAGGCAATAAACGTTACAAAGCATTTGTTTTCTAGAAATTTTATTAAAATTATTTCCATTTTATAATAAATCTGTAAAGCTAAAATTTAATAATATAAAATCGAATTTTTTTAATATAACACCTTTAATGTGTATTTTGTATTGGTGTAAGTAATTTTTTTTTACATATTTAAATGTATAATTCAATGTTCGAAGCATTTTTTAATGTTTGTGTCATGCACTTTAATATGTGTCACATTTCCGATCATATTGACCAAAATTTTGCTATTTTCAGAAAAGTTTCATTTTTTAGGTAAAATGTCTTCTTTACAGCTGTCTACAATATTTATCCTGAATGCTAAGATTAAAATTTCATGGGTACTATTTATAGATATCAAAAGATTACTATTGATGCTGAACATTTTTCAATTCATATCGATATTAATTCATTAATTTGAACTATTTTCACTTGAGATTCAAATAGTGATAACTGAAATTTGACCTTCAAACATTTACTCACCTTACTTGAATGTGGAATACTATCATATTACATTTTATTCCATTCAAATCGATTTTTTTTATTCTTTTGGTATTAATTTTCTTTACTTATGGAGTCGTATTTTTGGCCTCGTTTAGATAATGGAAACACAATTTATCACATGCTATTCTATTATATTTATTTGCTTAAAAACATTAGTTTGAAGAACATTTCGAAATAAATATTATTTTCCTAAGATAAGAGCAATCAACTATTTGTATTAGCCTCCACTTCTGCAATTTTTTTTACCATCGATCGATTCGTTCTAACTTATTATAGCTCGCATGTGGAATATTATAATGACACTTTATTCTGTTTTTACTTATTTTTTTCATCACTTCAAAATAATTTCATATCATCATATTCGTATACTATCGTACGATGATTGTTTTTCAAGATTTAAGACGATTTTATAATTCATTATATTTGTTTTAACTTCCAAATGGATTTAATTATCTATGGCTTAATCAGTTCATATCAACACAAAAAAAATTTTTTTAAACATAACATCTATGTAATTAAAACTACTCTGACACGTACAAATTTTTTTAACTAGTGTTTGCTCGATCATAGAGTCTAAAAATTGTTTACATGAATAACCTAATTACTTCTTTTGACTATCAAAAGCGTAGAATCAATTTAATCGTGAATTACTATAATTTTGATGCAAACGGGATAAGAGTAAACCTATATAAAACTAAAAGTATTAAAACTTATATGAGAACTAAAAAGTAGATAAAACACCATCATATATCCAGTGTTACCATATAAAGGGTATCTACTATATATTTTAATTGATGTGTGTTTTGTTGTTGCACAAGAATGCTTCCCTGTATCTTATCCTGAGTTGAGCTTTACCAGAAATTTATGTGGTTGAAAGTATGAATATACTTCATATCCAAAACAAGATTAACTTTATATTAACTCTGTTTAAAAATATTTTTGATAATAAGGAAAGGGAAACAAAAAAAAAAATTAAGATTTGATATTTTGAATGATTAATGTGGTTACAGTAAATAACTTTCTTTTTTTGCGAATTTAGTCTGAATAAGCTTTGATACCATTATGAGAAACGATGATGGTGTTGCATAAATTTGTTTCCTGGAATCGGAAACAATTTTTAGATATTTTTTAATCTGAAATTCGTATTTGCTATAGAAAATGACGTTTTTAAATTATTAAAAGGATATTATAAATGTATTCTAATAAATTGCGATTATTTAAACTCGTTACTTAATTGTTATGAGGGATGTGCGAGCTGATCTTTATATGACTGATAAGGTTCAATGATGATTGATTACTCTTTTCACTTATAACTTGACTTAAAAATTGGTGCACTCATGTAATTCTGGTGATACTTTAAAATATAATCAAATTCACATCAACAGAAAGTACAGTGATGTGCATTTTTTAAGCTTTAATCGAATCCAACGAAAATTACTGATTTCAGATATCTTTCAGTCAAGTATCTAAAATCAGTAATAATTGTTGTGTAAGTTAATTAAAAGTTTTGATTGTTTTTCCAAACATATTTTAATACTGTAGCTATACTGCAATTTTGTTAGCAATTTCTTGCGTTTCTTTTAAGAAGGAGGTTCTTATTCAATAATAACTCAAGGTTATTGTCCAATGTATATGTGACATTTACTCAAGACTTACGTAAGAATTGGGTATTTTTGAACTCTATAATGAACATTAAAAGAATCCCCTTACATATTCCTATATTGTGTACATGTAGATTATATTTTATAAATCTGTAAATCCATTTTATTAATATCATAAGAATTTCGCTAAATATAGATTTATTAGAATAGTTTTCATAAAATCTTTATCTAAATAATTATGACATTTCATTACATAAGAAATGTACTAGATAAGATATAAATATGCCTTGCAACAAGTGTATGGGAAATTATTAACAAATTATATTTATATTTCCATCAATAATTTTCTATATCAATTAATGCATGGCAATCAATGTAACAGTTACTATTTTTCTATTAATTTATTATTGTTTATTACATATTTTTTAGAAACTTGGTTTAATTTGTGTATATATATATATATATATATATATATATATATATATATATATATATCATTCAGAACATTTAAAAATCACCATATGTGATTTATTTTATCTTTATCAAACAATTCACAATGTTATATTCATGAGACAAAATATACAAAAGAAACTTTTAAATTTTTTAATAAAATAAATTGTATTCAGGCCCTGTGAGCTTAAAAAATTTCGATATTTAAGAAATTAAATACATTTTATTATTTTTTTAAATTTTTAATCGCGACAAATACAAAATGTACTTCCAAATGAAGGAAATTTCTAAATTTAATATAGATACATAAACTATACGGGCAAAGAGGTATCTCCTTAATTCAAGATATAGTGAATTCAATTAATTATAATTATTAAATTCAAGAAAATTTAAGAAAAGTGTTTTGTTATTCTATTTAATTATGGGTTGGTTCTCTTTTACAAGAACAACATGCACAGACATACTTTTCACTATATTTTAATTCGTTTACGTAGGAATAGATACCCCTATCTTTTGCAATGCTGTTAAAATGATTCCCTTACGAGGCTGTTGGAAAAATGGGCTTATTCTTTATCTTATTTAACGCTCTAGTTCATTTTATATGTGCTCGAGTGAATCCAATTAGAGATTTTGAACAAGGTGATAATCAAGCAGATTAACCTTATTTACTAGACAACATTCCAGTTCTCATTGGAGTCTTTGACGCTGAATTTAATTCCATTGGCTCAAGCAACTGTCTCAGTACAGGAAGTTCCAAATTATCCAAAACTTAAATAAATATCATCCTAACCAGGAAAAAATACGAATATTTAGATAAAATCAACTCCAAACTTCACTGTTAGAAAATCACAATTTGAATGAAATGCCTTCTGGCTTGTTGCCATAGCACGTACCTTTGACTTAAAGGTGAGAAAACCTAGATTTATCACGCCAAGAAACAATTCTCTATTTTTTAACCGTCGGAATATCATGAACCAGGCCAGCGACTCGTGCTGAAGATTTATCGATGGTTAGTTTATAAATATTCGGTCATATTAGCGGATTTTAATTGTTTTTTTTAGATAAAATTGCAATGTTTTCTGCAGAAAATATATTACGTATGAAGCATTTTCTGTTACGTTGTGTCAGAACTATGTCCAGGACATTTTTTATTTGTGTTCTCTCAAACCTTTTTTTTTTTTTTTTTTTTTTTAATAAGATAACTATCCCTGTTGCTTAATATAATAGACTAAGTTCGGTTTTTTTAATTTTCAATACGGATGCACCTGTTCTTACAGAAATAATAACGTGTCATCATGTGATAAACCTGGGTTGAAACTTGTCAATCTAGGTCAAATCAGCACGGTCTTTTACAGTGAATATATAATTAATGCAAACCGATTCATTTATTTATTTTTGTTACATCACCATCAATCGTTCGGAAAACATCGAATCTTTTTTAATCATTTTCTGCTTTATCCAAATATATTTGATCATATAGTGTAAACATCTGCAAATAATAATGACGCCAATTATTCAAAATTTTTGCACTGATATCAGTTAATAAATTACTTGTCATTTTATATTCATTCATTAAAAAGCATTCAATAAATATGTTAAGTATTGAAAGTTTAATTAATCTTAGTCTATGAGTGGATAGTAGTGTAATATAATTTCTGATAAGGCTAAATGCTTTTTAATAAAATACTTTTACTAACAATTTTTTTTTAATTGTTTGGGAACTGTTGCACAAAACTTAGTTTTAGGGGAAATATTTAAAAATAGTTAATATGAAAATATTTTATTAGATATTCAACATATTTTATCTCTATCATCTTTAAAATAATTATGCATTTTTTATTCTTATTTATTTCTTTTTAAATTTACTTTTAGAGAAAAACATTTCAATGAGCTTTTTTTTTTTAACAAGAGTCATTATTATTTAGAACATTTTTATGGCATACAATATCTCGTTAATTCTTGCGTTGTTTTAGCTTAGAAATAAGTAAGTAATGAACATAATCTGTTTTTCCCTTTTTACAAATTGATTGGACTGATAACTTAATATCACTTTTCAAGAGAGAAATATGCATATTTCAGTTTAAGTTCTAAGACATTTTACAGAGGTATGCAACGTCTTTTATCATGATCCCAAATTAATGGCTGTTTTAACTCATCTATAAGGAAAAGCTGAAATTCAAAGCATGAATTAAGTGAATAAAATATATTTACACTCTTTGTTTTTAGCTAATTACTATATACCATGTTATGTTAGACGTAAACGTTGTAATCGCTGCTAGATACCCAGTTTTATATGCACAAGTGTATTTAATTTTACCGAGAATAATTCTTTACAGAAATGAATTTTGTCACGTTTATGAAACGGATTAGGTTTATTTAGATAAACTGAATTCATAAATAACTATGCTAATAAACTAACTTTCATTTTATTTGTAGATTATCTAACTTATTAATGAAAGTTTACTTTTGCCAGTGTAAAATTAGTAATAAAAATAATTAATTTTTATTTCATCAAATTCTATTCAATTTTGTTACTTAAATTTTTATTTAATTTTTATTTAGTTTCTTTTAATTTGTATTAGCAATACATTACTTCAATCCTTATATGGCTTAATTTAAGAATAAATTTTAGGACGTTTTGTGACATCTAAAAGTTCTAAATGAGATCTCACCACCCAAACTTGTTATACTTTAATAAATAACTTATTCTTATTCAAGTGCAATACCAAGGGGGATAATTCAAAGTCACAAATTTATTTTTATGATTCTACAAAATAAAGGGAATTTTACTGTAAGTTGTATTTTGAAACAAAAACTAATATTTTAAAATGGAGGCAATAATACAGTTGAAATGGGCATTGACAGATTTTGGAAATAATTGAAAGTTTTGTGAGATAGGAATAATAAATATCATCAAAGGATTTTTTTTTTCATGCCTTTAACATTTGTGATATAGATGGTCAACTTTAATGCATTGAATCCTTTGTATGTTTAGTTTCCTGTGAGACTTGTTCCATTTGTTGAAATATAATATTTTCTTGACTAAGTTTTTTTTAAAAAAAATTAAGATTTTATTACATTAGGATTGGAATCAAAGAATGCAATATTGTTACTTAATATTGCAGAATAATTCTCTTTTAATTGCCTTGCATCCTTTCTAGAAATGTAGTTGGAACCTACATGATTTCAACAGTATAGTATAAAAAAAAATTTTATTTCCATTGACTTTTTAACTCCTATCAATTCATGAAATATTTTTAGAATCGATTGTGCATTCGCTGAATATATATGACTTCCGTACTATGAAATGGTGAAACATTTCATTGGGATTGTAAATAATTTAAAGATAAATAATAATAATAATAGTTTTTATATCATCTTTCATAGGAGTTGCTTGTAAGTGATTTAATTTTTTTAATTAAATGTTTTTGAGCTCATATTCAAACATTTGAATGTAAATCACAAATTTTGAAACATATTAATACCTTGTAAATTTTATTTATATTTATTTTGTCTCAATTGTTTGTTAAAGGTTTTACTCCATTAAATTTTAAAACTTTATTGGAATTAAATAATCATTTTATTTTTAATTATGACAATCGCCATCTTGTGCAGTATATTTTCAAAATAAGTTCCGTTGTTTAAATTTCAAGCTAGTTATATCTACTTTAAAAAAGAAAGGGTTTTCGCGTTCGTTTGATTTTTGTATTTATTATTTAATTGAGATTTTTTAATTTAAAGAATTCTACAATGTATTAAAAATATAAGTATTTAAAAAACATAGGATTTAATTTATTGATCATGCAGTGTAGTAATTTAAGTAGACACAAAAAAATTAATCATTCCCTAAAATTGTTTTTCACGTCTTATCAGAATTAGCAGACATTAATTTTTTTTACATATTCTCTAATATTCATTTCTATTTATATTCAAAGAAGCGTAAAACTGCTTAATAAATCTTTTTTTATTTGAAATTTATTTTTTATATTTAGTCTAGATACATTGAACCAGTAAAAACGGAGAAACTTTGTTTTCTTTCTGCTATTATTTTCTCTCTTTAACTAATTATTGTGATAGGTTCTGCTTAGCTGTGACTGGCGTGGTGTCGTAGACTGATATGTGATTCCCATCCAAATGAATGTATGGGAACATATTTATTTTGTCTCCCGTTTGAAATGCCCTGCTTCGCATTAACACAGCGATCGCGTGGATTGATTATATGAATTAATCGTTATTTTACTCCACGATGACGCATTTTCATATTCCGCTATCAAAGAATAAATGAATTACGATAGCCTATATTTTTTACTAGGTATAAATACCATTCTGCATGAAAGAAGTGAAAGTTTGCTTCTTTTTTTTTTTTAAGTATATCGTGTGTACGATATTTTTAGCCATTTGATCGTCCTACTTACTAAAATGGACCTAGTCAAAAAATATTTAAACCAATTGAAATTATGGCTCAAATGATTACAGATGGTGAAGACATTCTGAATCTATTAATGAATAACACAAGTAAATTATAACCAGATAATAGTACGGAATTTTATATATATCAACTGTTGGGAAAATTGAATTAATTTATGATTTGCTTTGGTTCTAAATTATCAAAATTTCATCTCATGATTGGCTTAGAATTCTATCTTAAAAATAGTATTGTTCATGTAGAAGTAATCTATTTGGTTATTTTGCTCTATAATTTCATATTAAGCAAATGATGATTATCACAACATTACGTTTAAGCAAAAAAATTTAAAAAATCAATTAAATTAGTGCATATAATGGCTTTATTCACTAATTAATTTTGACTGATATCATTATTTATAAAAAGTTACGCATAAATTACACTGTAGAATGTCTTTCGTTGTTGAACAATGATTGAAATTTCGTTTTTATCCTCGGTGAGTCAGCTAAATATAAATTATATCCAATGTTTGATTCTGTACGAAATACCAGCACAAATACTTTTACAAAGAGTGAGATCGCTAAACTGTGAGTTACGTGTGATTAAGTTGTTGAAAAATTTTTTGACTATTATAATGAAAATCTTTACAACATAATATAATATAATGAAAATCCTTGCAACTTTTAATGTTAAATAATTTAATTTTTTCTAATTTATAATTAATGTTTTTAAAGTTATTTTATGTCTTTTATATTATTTACTGCAAATTCAAAGATATATGTATGAATATTGAACTCCGCGATCTACTAAGATCTTTTTCAAAACTTTAATGTTTTATCACCAAGTCCATCTGAAACCGAAACATTACTGTACATAGAAAAAAATTCCCAATTTTTGTTATAATAATTTCTATGATATAGTACATTCTTGGAATAAAACCACAACGGCTTGCTCTGAAAATTGGTTATTAAAATATTCACGAGAACAAATCACTACTCAAGAACATTAACTAAATATACAGAAGGACATAATACTTTACATTGTATTCCCAAACAGTATTTTAGCGGTCAAGGCAGCTGGAGTTCGATTACTTATTTTCTGTTATTGTTGCCATTCGAAGACAACTAAATTGCTAGCCATCAAAAGGCAAAACCCTCAAGAGAGCATGCAAATTAAGTTAAATTTATATCATGCATTTGTAGAAATGACATGTGTTTAAGTAATGCCTATTTTCATCAGTGCTTGGCTTACGTCTGCTTCATTGGTGAAAGATTTTACATGAAGATGATTGTTCACGGAATGGAAAAGGTGATAATTTGATGGTGCAAGGTCACTTGAATAAGGAGAATGGCATAAAGTCTCCCAACCAAGTTGCTGTATGGTAATACTGGCAACATGCGGCCTCATGTTATCGGCCAAGAACAGTACACCCTTGCGATTAACCATTGCTGGTTCTTTCGGTTGTAATACCTGTTGCACGTGTTCCAATTCCTGCAAATACCGTTGCCGCAGTGATCGTTTGACTTGTTGATAGCAGCTCATAGTGAACTACTTAACGACTAGACCACCAAATACAAAGCATATTCTTGCGTGTGTGCATAGGTGGTCTTGCGTTGTGCGGAACATTATCCTGGATGGCAACTAATATTTGGAACACTTGGGAGTGTCATATACGACCCACTTTTCGTGACTGGTCAGCACTCGATTGAATATGAATGCCCTATGATGGCAAGAAAGCGACGATAATCAAGCTTCCACTCGTTGTTGCTTATAGACTTCCAGCAACGCGTGAAGAACCCAATTGGTCAGCCTGTACATCTTACAAGTGGTACAAATAAAGTCTGATCATTTCACGAGATGTTAAATTGTCTGGCTCCTCAGTGGTTGCTTTCAGGATTTCGTCATCCAACAAGATCTGTTCGACCATTTCGAGCTTCATTACAGAGGGACCAATATCCCGATCTGAATTTGTGCGAAACCAAAGCCTCGTTGAATGTTCCTTCATAGCATTATCCCCAAACCCTTGACATATTCTCCGATTTGAAGTAGCAGCTGATAAGCCCACTTTAAAGCCGTAGAGCAAACAACACCGATTGAGCTTATCGACACGTCTACTTCTCTTCACTACTGTACGAGTTACGATTGATGATTGTACGCGGTGGACCTGCTTTTATAATGACTGGTATTC
Source organism: Latrodectus geometricus (assembly GCA_026290005.1). Taxonomy (NCBI): domain Eukaryota; kingdom Metazoa; phylum Arthropoda; class Arachnida; order Araneae; family Theridiidae; genus Latrodectus; species Latrodectus geometricus. The sequence continues at coordinate 109,231 of JAPDSC010069124.1, forward strand.
CTACTCTCGATTGATCGATATCTCAACCACATCATACACTAATTTTTCATATTTTATTCTCACTTTATTCAATAGCGAGGCGAAAACGACCAGAATTTTCTTGTTTACCTTCTATAAATCAATCAAAGCAAAACAAACAATTTGAATAAGGTGCAGAAGTTAATACGTCGTTAAAACATTCCCCAATATTATTGCTTACTATAATAGTTAAGTAATTATAAGTTTAGTTAAAATAATCAATGGTGACTGGTCTCGAATTGTCAGAAGATTATTTTATACTGGTGCTCATATATCTTTTGTAAGAAAAGATATTGTGAAGAAACTAGGATTGAAACTTAAAGATCAAGGAATATTAAGTTATGGACTTTTGAAGAGGGAAATGAAGTTAAACAAAAGACTCTCAAGTTTTACAGTATTATCAGTATCATATTAAAAAATCTACTTTCAAATTTTATGTATATTTCAGTTTCAAATGAAAAGAAGAAAACAACTCAGAATCAGTTTTAATGGGTAATGGTACAAACTTTATTGGATAAAATGATGTTCTATGAAATTTTTATTAGGAGAAGATCATGCGTTTTCTACTGTCAAGAAAATAAAATGGAATTTTAACCCTTCAAAGCTGCATAATGGAAATGGATGATTATAATGTTGAAAGAGATGTTAAGAATTTTGGACAGGAAAATTCTTGTCTATATACAAAATTGCAAACTATTCTATGTGATTACGAGGCTATAATAAATTTCAGTCTACTTACATACATGGAAAACAGTTCGGAAAATTTGAAGCCATTAACTTCAACTTGTTTTTTTACAAAGTATTCCTCGCACAGAAAGGTAATCTAAAGCCACTTTCTGTGCACAAGCATTTGACAATGAGTATAGTAAACAATTGCGGCTACACTATCTACTGACTTTGTCACTATCCTTATTTTGTAAAGCAATAATTTCAACCCTTTGATCCTGATACTATTTACAAATAAATTTTCTATTATATCTCTGGATTTAGTTGGTGTTATATTTTGGGTAACCAGCATTATATTTGTTACCACTCCGTGTGATAAAATGTTATACAATTTGATATTTTTTCACATAAAATACTATCATCTGTTTTTTATATTAAAACTTAGATTAAATGCATATTCATACGCAATCTTCTTAAACTCTTTGATTTTGAATTCATAATCTGCTTATAACTTTTATCCAAAATAATCAGTAAATGTTCTGAAACTTCTTCCTAATGTGTAAAAAGCACTCTTTAGAATTTCTTGCTATAGTGCTACAAATGAGAGGACGATTCTGTCTTACAAGAAATATATAAATTAATGTTTATGTTTGAAGTTATGAATAGTTTATGTAATGATGTTTGAGTAGTGTGATGAAAACATAACAAAAATAACAGTCCAAAGTACATTTACGTTTATGAAATGATAAAAAAAAAATAAAATAAAATAAAATAAAAATAATTATTTTTTTTATCACTTATTAAGATAAACCTACTTGGAAAGACATTTCAAAAATTATTTATTGAAGTTATGTACAGTCTGCTCAGACTATTTCATTTGTGTGTAGAAATGTATTTTAGGTAAAACTAATAAAATTTTATTAGACACACTCAAACGTTTACATATTTAAAACACTAAGTGAGCTCCACTTTCTTCCATTTAGTGAGACGTTCATATAATATAAACAAAACATAATGGCGAATTTAAGAAAATACTTCAAGGACATAGAACTTTTAAACATTTTAAAATTCGGCCTACAATACTTATAGTAATTCAGGCTTTTTTTAGACTTAGTTCAGCTATATATACTTCTGCTTCTTTTCTCATTTTGTTTTGATATTTAAAATATCTATCTTAAAAAATATATTTCCATGATAAAAAGTTCTTTGTTTCAGTAATGTCAATATCAATAATATGTATAAAATATTATTATATAACACACTGTTAAATGAAAAACTTGTTCGTTATGTTAATTCGTGTTATTATTCTACTAAGAGATTATTCACACTTTTACAATCTTGTATTATAAATAATAATTACTTAACAATGAATAATTTTTGTAGGAGTTCCATTAAATAAATTCTTTTCAACGTATATAGCTATGTAATTAGGTACGTTAAATATTTCCCTCTCAAAGAGAGACATACTGTAATTATTGCACTATCGATATTGTATCATGTAAAATTGCTAAAAAGTATCTTATACTTGAAGAAAGTAAGAGTTAACACAAAGTTTTTTTCACATTTGAAAATTCGAAATTAAAATGTGTGCTTGTGTGATCATTGTAATATTTATAAATAAATATATTTATAAATATTACAATTAATTAAACTACACATTTCTCTCTCCTCCTCCTTCTTCTTCTGCTTTTATATATATATATATATATATATATATATATATATAACTAATTCTTGCCAGAGATTGTAGTGAAAGGCTGTAAAGATGAAAATTGGTATGAGAATCAATAGTTTACTTCATATGATTTGACTTCGTTTGCTGTATTTGCCCCAACACTATTGGAATGACCTTAAATTCAAGATGATATTGCAATGGCTCGTAGAAACACTTTTTGACAATTTGTATTAAAAGTAAAATGCGTCTAGATTTGGTGAATTAAAGAATATTTCTTGGTTATTTAAAAATTGAGAAAGGGTATTTTAAATTAAACGTTTTTTTTCCACGAAGTTTTAATGTTACCCTTAGTTCAGAAATTTACTGCAAGCAATAATTTATCTTTAATTAATTACTTACATTAAATTATGAGTCATTAATTCAAGTAAATTTAATTAATTACTTATATTTACTAATATTACTATACTACAGTTCTTTCCCATCAAATGTCTGGAATGCATGTTGCACGTGTCACTTCATTATTTAAGAATGAATCAAGTTGTCAGACTTTATACAAAAAGGAAATAAAGCAACAAAAATATTTAAAAAATCAGATCTTTTTTTTTTTTAAATCATTCAGAAATGAAGATTATTTTGCTTCTAAATAAACGCTAATTCGCAGTTCTTTCATTCACAATATCTAAAAAGACTATATATATATATATATACAGTTCCTATTATACAGAAACTAGACAGCAATTTTGAGAACTGATAACTGAGGCTTCTGACTTTTGACTTCACCTTCAACTAACTCTCGGTTTGTCGGAGGCTGATATTTATATATCCTCTACATAGGCCGTGGAAATTTTGATGATAGATACGGAATAGTATTCAAACATAGGAAGAAATGTAATCCCCTTTGAAATCATTCTTTTCCACTTATATTCAATTCCAAATTGATATAATTGAAATTCAAAATGTAAGTCACTGTCCATTGCCAATAGCGAAAGCAGACCCGAAGAGATTGTTTTATGCTTTGATTTATTTCATAACTTGAAAATTGTCGCAAAAACTTATGAAATAAGTTAGGATGTGTTTAAAATAATTCGTCTGGTAAAAAGTAGATTTGATTAAGAGAAAATAAAGTTACCAGGATGAGATATATCTGTGCCAAATTAATTTTTATACCTTTCCATCACTTTCACTAAAAGTATTATCGACTGTAGAAACATGAAAATGCTAAGAAAGGAAAAAAAAACCCCTCTGCCTTTATATATTATATCATATGAAAGGTACTTTATATGAGAGCATTGAAATTTCACTATGGGAAATTCAGTTGTTACAAATAGTTTCACTCTACATTAAAATATGAATTTATAGATAATGAATTTGCTTTTAATTGTGAATTTAGAGCTCCGTCCAACTGTGTTTTTTATTTCGGATCAGCAAAGTTCATGGTTCCCAAGCTACGAATTATAAACTTTGCTGAAATTATGAAAATTCTAAAATGATCGAAAAGAAGGAATGTTCTATTGATTTAGTACGAACTAGTCAATATCACTTTTATATCGTGTTTCAATGCCTTGTTTTTTTTTTTTTTTTTTTGGTATAGTTCATCTAATTATGTTGTTACAATATATAAATGCATATAGAGGTTTATTTTTAGAATATATCTTCGGCACAATGCTCGAAATTTTTTGAGAAAATAAAAATAACTTTTTGTCTAACGATTTTCTTTAAATCGGGAAAAAAAACTTTCCTCGTCAAGGTTTTTCAAAATGTCTTATGATAAAAATTTAAATATAATAATTTTGAAACCATATCAGTCGCGTTTATAGTCAACACTTCAATTAATTCTATTTCTAATTTTCTTATTTGTCACATATATAAAATATACACAATCAACTTCCCTGTATATTATTCTTTTCGATATTTTATTATACTGCTTCTCACAGAATTATCTGAATATCTTTGGGTGCTATAATGAAAACAGAATGAATAAAATTTGTGAAAATTATCATATGTATAAATTATTTAAAGAATTATTTATGATTCACATAAATAGCCTCAAATGTTCATAAATTTTTATCTCTATTAACATATACCAGAAATGTTGATTCCTGTTTTATATATTTATGAGAAATTATTAATGAATATTATTTTTACTATTAGTCTATATAGTGAAAAGTACATTAAATAATTGCCGAGAAATTTATTTTATTTATTTATTCCTAAACATATTTACACATATAATCTTATTACAAATCGAATATAAGTTTCAAGTTGTAAAATGTTTAAATTAATTACTTATAGACTACAATTAATGTGATTGTGATCTAATTTTCTATAATAAATAAAGTTAAGTGATTTTAATTTACTTTTTTATTTACTAATTAAATTAACTATTAATTATATAATTAAATATATATTTTATGTGCTAATATTCTTTTTTATAGTTATAGTGAGTGGAGCAGAAACTTACCAAGCACTTCTCTAGTTTTGCACAATTGCTGTCACATTCAACCTTTATTTTAAATTATTCTGTTAGTTTAACTTTTTAATTTTTTGATTGATAATACTTTGCCTATTTTCTTCCAATCAGACATTATTGCTCAATATTCTCAATAAGGTAATTTTTTTATTGATTGATTGATAAATTTAATATTTTTCATCAGTTATTGCACTAATGATATTTTGAAATAAAACAATCAAGCAGGAAATGTCTCTATTTTTATTCATTTTTCTGCAAACTCCTCAATTAATGTTTGCATACTGTAAATACGCGTTAAGCTAAATGTGTATGACTCACATGATACGTATGTAATATAATAAATTCATTATTGGCTATATAATGAAAAATATTTAATGTAGAGACAAAAATTTAATTAATACAAATTTGATTGGCACCAAACCCTGTTCGTTTTTTCAAAAGTTCGGATTAAAATTTAAATGCTTCTAATGTATGCCAAAGTTTAAAATAATGAAACTTAAAATTGATTTTTATTTTCTTCATTGAGGGATACTAAGTATAATCGGATTTCTTAATCTATAAATTTATTAATAATGAAACGCTTAGTAATTTAAACTCTTAACTGATTGAAGTACATATTTTCGATATTTCTTTATATTTATTGATATCTACACCAATCAAATGCATATAGATTAGTGAGTTCAAATTGCATGCATCTTCTTCATTACTTTAATTTTTGAATTAAATTATGTCCTGGGTTAAAAAATACTGTTATAAAATTTAGAAATAATATAACAGACCAAGTTTAAAACATTCATATTTATTTATTATTACTCATTTTTATACAAAGTGTGTGTTGCTTTATTAATAAAATTTTAGACACTTTGATTATAAAACAGGAATATATCTAATTACAGAATTTGAGTGTATATAAAGCGAGAAATTAAATTGGCTTTTAACTGTAAAAAAAGTTAACTATTAATTATATATCTTTGTTCTAATGTTTTAACTTTACAATATGATCTTAAATTTTTCTAACTAACTATTATCGCAAATCAATTTTAAAAGAAACTGAAGTGAATTGTTGATGATTTCATTATTATAAATTGTTTTCTTGGTGTGTTGATGCAAGAGAAAAAAGTTAGTTTTTATAACTTGTTTTAATATAGAATTATTATGTAAGAGTTTTCGTTTTTACATAAAATAGTCTACCAAGATATTACCAATGCATTTGAGGAATACAACCCCAAAAAAGAAATATGATGTTTTGAAGAAATTGTAGTTACTGTATTTTACAGCAAGTTCAGTGAAAATAACCAACCTCTTGATTTTAACTTGACGCGTTATTATTGTGCGATGGGTGTCCATCAGTAAAACAACCTCTGTTAAATTTTGAAATCGCTAAGGAGATTAATGCTGAAGTAACGTCCCCTTCGCGAGTTTTGATACTGAAAAGAGCCATTGAAAATAGTGACATGTATAAAAATAACTAATTGGAATTTGTAAGTATTGCTGAAATGGTTAAACGGGACATTGAAGATACGGGAGAACTCGAGGTTAAACTGTTAAAAGGTAAAGGTGAATGCGTTAAATTAGCTCAATTAAAAAAACAGATGGAGCTTGAAAAGTTTAAATCAGACTCACTTTTGAGATCCAAGGAAAAGCTTAATGATATTGATAACTTTAAATCGTGCGAACAAATTGGAATTTTTACTGAAAACTTTGCCTCTATTGTCGCTATCTTATAATTTTTATTTTCAATTTCTTGAATGAGCTTTTCATATCAAAAGCTTTCCGAGGAAGTACATTGCTGAGATTTTGTTAAATATTTTGGGTGAAAAGCTACCAGTCCGATAGTTCATATGACTGCGAAGGGTTTAACTCAGTATTCAAAGAGTTTCAGAATATCCCCAAAATGCTTTAAGCAATTTTCGCAGAGCTCAAAAGTTTAGAAGCAAAATGTGTGTTCAGTTTGTACACGATTGAGTGCAATTTCTGATTATGACCATTTGCGAAAGGTTAGTGATCTCATTAATCTATGTGAGTTAGTGGTTTCAGATAAATTATTCAGTGAGTTGAATAAGGAACTATAATTGCATGATTAAATCAAACATACAAAAAAGTGATTCAAGACCTAAGACATGTCTAAGTATATAGATGTTTATGCGCCATCCTGTTGAAATAGCAAGACTGAGACTTGGTCATGTATTTGTAGGACAAGAAATGAAGCAAATAGAGGTAACAAGTTTCATAAATCAAATTATGTTCCTAAAATTTTTGTACCTGAGAAACTCCAAAATACGTTATGTGCAAAAATGATTCTCATCTGAATCAATGCTCCGAATTTTGAAAAAAACTGTCGGGGAAAGAAAAAGCCAAAGTTCAAGAAAATAAGTTGTGTTATAATTGTGTCTCGAACTGCAAAATATTCCCATGTATGTCTAAGAACTACACAGTGGAGTTTGCAAAAAGCAACATCCCATTTATTTTTACATTTTGCAGAACATTCTGATGATAATTGACTTGCAGCAATTGATGAGAATCGCTTACTACAAAAAGCAGTAATTTTGAAACCCGATATTGGGTATTTAATCCAAGGGAAAATAAGCAGACTGAATTAAAAACGTTTGTTGCGAGAAATGTCAAGATTCTAAATTTGTTTTGCTGAGTACCACTCGATACGAATAACGGATGAGCTAGGGAGATACCTTGCTGTGCAAGCTTTACTAAGTAGTTAGTCATTCTTTATATCTAAACTTTACGAGAAAAAAATTTAAACTAAACAAACACATAAACTTAGTTTCTGAATTGAATAATTATATTTCGCTTGTCAATATCCCAATAGAAACCAAACTTTCTAATTGTGATAGTAGCTATGAATGTGTGAATAACTTCTAGTGTTTCAAACAACGGATTTTGCACCCATACAACATTTTGAAATAAGTAATCTGAACATGACAAAGTCGGAAGATGAAAATTTTAACATATTAGGGAGGAATACAAGGTTAATCTAATAAAAAAAGTTAGAGATAAAAACTAGGAAATCTCTGCACTCTGCCAGGAGTTTTTAATGAATGCTAATGTCTTGGTCACATAAAAATCACGCCTAGTATACTACGCACACTTAATGCCGCATCATGGGGTTTTTAGACCAGAATATACTTCAACTAAGCTTCGTGTATTATTTAATGCTTCTTCTATCATTTCTTTGGTGCATTCCTTAAATGACTTTTTAAGAACTGGAACCATTCCGCAAGAGGATCTATTCTCTATTTTACTAATGTTCAGAAAATACAGGATCATTAAGAACCCAATATGGTTAAAATGCATCATCAGTTATGGATAAATCCGTTGCAAACTGATCTACAATGTATTCTTTGTAAAGATAGTAATATAAAGGTGAATAAATTGTTCAAGGGTACCTATACTGATTCGTGATCATAAGATGAGAGTACTAGGACAGTTGTGCATTGACGAGAAAGAAGATTTCGTTTGCCAGTAAATGCTGCAAAAACGGATTTCTGCGTCGATACTATTCTAACTTTTGCTAATGATTTGGAATATATAAGGGTGCTTCAGATGCAGCTAATTGTAAGACATGGTATGGAGCTTCACAAATGGAACTTGGGATCCAGAGCAAGATCACTTTGCCATTGGTTGCAATTGATCGCTCATGTGCATTTACCAAAAGATTTTTCATTTCATATATTTCACAGAAGTTTGATCCATTGGGGCTTTTATCAAGGCTTTATCAAGGCTTGGGGCTTTTTATCAAGGCTAAAATATTCATTTAAAGGCTTTGGTTGCTCGAATTATCCTGGGGTACAGAATTTCTACCTGAATTGCAGAAAAAAGGAGTCATTTTTGTTATAGCAAAAAAGCAGTCATAGTCATTTTTGCTATTTGACACGATTTTCTTTTTCATCGAATTCTGATCGATAGTGCCAAGAAATTCATATGATTGGATTTTGTGATAGCAGCAAGGATGTGTTTGATGCTGTTACTTACTTTTGATTCATGAGTCAGTATGGCAAGAGTAAATTTTCATTACTTTGCAATAAACCACTGATGTCGCCAAACCTTTGAGCATTCCACGATTTGAAGTGCGTATAACTGAGCTCCTATTAAAGCTTGTGAAAGTGATGTCTTCATTGTCTCTTAAAACTGATCACATTTTTCTGTTCTGTCAATCTGCAATAATTCTTGCATGTATTCGATCATCGCCTAGCTCGTACGAAGTGCTTGTAATGACCAGAGTGTAGTATCCAGAGGTTGTCTAAAACATTCTTTAGGAACAATGCTGGTACAAAAATCATTTCTGCCTGTTTCGTATATTATGGTATCTAGCCGGGACAAATACAGAATCTTTCTCTTTGGTGAAAAGGCTCAGTATTTATTAATAAAATGAACTTACTGCTCAATCTTCAGAAAACCCTAAGATACCTGATGATGAGGAATGCTTAAGAGAATTAAAAAACATTCTCAGGATGAAGTTAAGGACAAATTAACGCTTTGTTATTTTATTCGTTATTGTGTTTTCAATAAAACTAATTTTTATTTTAAGCTAATTAAAGTATTCACATTTGTGTTTAGATTTATTGATAATTGTGAAGTCAGAGTTCACACACACATGGTGGACCCCTTCAAAAAAGTGAACTGGAGAGCGCCAAGAAGTTTATTTTAAAGGTTGTACAGGTCCAACACCTCTCTAAATAATAAAGATCTTTAGCAGATAAAAGACCTTTAAGAAATTTAAACCTCTTAAAATTCGCTTTTTTTCTAGATTATGAGGATCTCATTCGTCTTGATAGACGACTCAGGAACTCTGGCTTAAACCTTTATGCAAAACACCTGTCTTGTTGCTGAAGTCACAAGTTGACTGAGTTAATTTTTAAATATTATAATATCAGAAATTTTCATAGTGTACGCCAAAATTATTGGGCCTTAAGCGGCTTGTATATGGCAAGGTGTACCGTATTCAGTCGTGTTACATTCTTTTATAGGCGAAATCAAGAGAAAGCAATCAGATTATAGCATACTTGCCTAAAGATAGAATAATAGTGAGTCAGCCATTTTTGAGTCAGCCATATATATATATATATATATATATATATATATGTTACCGTGAAAGTCCGAAATCTGGAGAATGTCGACATTCGCTGGTGAATGTCAACATTCACGTAGTCGCTTGGTGTATGTCCGAAATATTTGCTAGATATCCTCATTTCTCACTTACACCGGCAAATGTCGACATCCACAATGCACTAATGGTGAATCTTGAATATGTGTTTCATCTCTCCGTATCCGGAGAGGAGAAATGCAGATTTGCATTTTCTTATCTCAATATTTCAGGCGTGAAAAACGTCACATGTGTGACGTAACTTATCGCCTCTCTTAGAAAGGAGGAGTGACCAATCACGGTGAGTAGAGGAAGTGTAGAGGATTTTTAACCCGCGGGACAAACCTGACAACAAACAAATTAAAAACAAATTAAATGCTGTGGTGGAAAGGGAAGCCCGGGAATGGCCTCCTGTTATCTCCTTTTCGAGCTCTTTAATCATCATTTCAAATTCCACCAAAGCTTGTCTGTGATTGTCGACATATACCGGCGATGGTCCGAAAGTGCAAGAAATGTAATCAATTGTACGGTCTTTCACCAACGTTTTTGGTATGTGTTGACATTCACCGGTGAATGTCGACATTCTCTGATTTCGGTCTTTCACGGTAACATATATATATATATATATATATATATATATATATATATATATATATATATATATATATATATATATATATATGTGTGTGTGTGTGTGTGTGTGTGTGTATTAGGTTGGGGAAAAAGTGATCCATTATTTTTTCGGTAGACGTCTGTAGTGATCGCTATCTCGTGAGGTATCTATCAAACAATTTCAGATTTATGCTCGTTGGAAAGGTGACATTTGACACTAAAATATCCTCTTGCGGTTTTTTGTTTGATTAATTCAGTTACGAGTACAAGGTTTCAAAAATGGAAAACAACAAACAGAAAATTCGATACATTTCCGTTTTTCTCTTGTAACGGTGAAACAGATAGCCGGGTGTCTAAAATTGTGAAAGGTGTAAAAAGGTGTTTATATAAGATAAAGAGGCAAATACCAAAAGGTTTTTGTTTGCATAGTTGCTAAGTCAGTACATCTCGAACTATTAAGTGATTTAACATGAGGCATTAATTTCTTGTTTGAAATGGTTTGTATGTCGAAGAGGTTAACCCTCGCATTCACTTTCAAACAATGTAAAGAACTTGTGACGCTGCATTGGAGATACAGGGGATTCTTGCCTTGTTCAAACGGGGTCCAGTGAATGGCTATTTGCATTCTTAGGGGATTTCTTGGGATTTTATTCCTTCTCGATCTCCTAATTTTGAAGGATTGTGGGGAGCGAGTGCAAGAGCTTTAAACCATTTAAAAACATTTGTAACGTTATGTAGGAGAGCATAAGTTTACTTTTGATGAGTTTCTTACAATAACTATTCAGATAGAATATGTTAAATAGTTGTCCTTAGACCCCAATGTCCTCTAATCCAAATGATTTTTCGACTTTGACAATTGGCCACTTTTTAATTGGTAGACCATTGATTGTTTTCCTTCAAACTGATATATCAGATTGCAAACAACCTTTTGACCTGTTGGCAGCTTACAAGCAAATTGTCTCAGACTATATAGAAAAAAAAAATGGTTGCGATTGCCAAAATTTGCAGCAAAACCGAAATGGAAAGTTGATAGTGGTTATGCAGCGTCAAGTACGATTGTCTTATTAAAGAAAAATGTGTCATTGTGTATCTGAAAAATTGATAGAATTAGCAACGTTACATCTAGAAGAGATGGTAAAATGAAAGCTGTCAAAGTAAAAACAGAAACTGATACTTTTAGAAATAGTATCTATAATGTTTGTGTATTTTGCCAACTCGTGATGACCGAGTGAAGAAGATGATATTTCTTCTTTCTTGTGAATGTATATGCATGTATATACCTAGTAATCGTATTCGAGAGAGGAGTGTAACCTCTAGTCAACTTAAAAAAGAAACTGAATTATATTGTTGAGGATTTTACTATTATAAATTATTTTCCTGTTGTGTTGATGCAAAGAGAAAGAAACTTGATTTAAATGTTATTTTTTTTAATAAAGAATACTTATATGTAGAATGTTCATCAATACATTGCATACTAGAATATATTTTATATATATTTCTTAATAAATTACTTACAATTTGTGCCGATATATAATCAAATGTTTTTCTGTTGCAGGTTTAAAAGACAATTGTGACACGATGTCCCTGTCCTAAGTACTAGCGCCGCAGGAGTGTGTTTGAAGTGTCACCCCTGCAGCCTTGGTGCTTAACACAGGACATTCTCGAATCAACAAAGACATTCCAAGATACATTCGCTAACGTACATTACCTTCAAGTAATTTATTCCTGGACAAATAAAAATGTTATGTTAATAATAATTAATAAAAAATGTGTTTTTTGTTGTAAAATTTGAACACGTTTAACATATTTATTTATTTCTTATAATGAATATTCATCATCTTATATTTACTTTTCCTGTTCCTGTTTTTTGTCTCTCAACAATATTATTTAATATTTAATCATTTTCAACTGGAATTTATCTGAAGTTTTAAAATCAAAATGCAAATTGATTTATTTTAAAGGAATATATTTTATTTACAAATCCTGCAACATATTCTTAAAAAATATTTTGGCTTCCATAAAAAATATACCTCAGTTTTGAAATATACTTTCTAACAATTATCCATAAGCTTTTAAAAACAGAAATCGGTTTGATGAAGTTAAGAAAACCCGACCAGCTATCCTATGTATGACTTATTTTTCTCAGAAATGTAATTTGGGCGGCTAATAATGAAATCAAATCCTAATTTTTAATCAAACTTATATATTTATGGAATTAAATTTCAAAATACTTAATCGCATTTCAAAACCCATTAACCCTGATTATCAAAATTAATCTTTTCTCTATTATATTTAAATATTCTTTTATTCTCAAATTATATTAACAATAATTCCAGGGCATTAATAAAATATTTAAGTTTCATCCGTGTGTACAATTTGTTTACATTTTGAAAGTGAAAAACTAACCAGAACACACATGCAATCGGTGATCCAAGTGTGCAACACTGAAATAGAAATAAATGAGAAATCAATTGGTAAAACATGTAAGACAGACACTAAGTTTGGTCACAAACCTATGCGGACGAATGTGACGTTATAAGTAATGTAAGTGCGAAACATGATACGCCATTTTTTTACATCTCTTAGTCGTTGATTACAGCATTATAAACATGTTGAAATGATTTTTAGTGTTTGGTTTCTTTTGTTCCTTCGTTCAATAATAACACTAATAATTTGTTTTCATTGTAAATTTTTCTGTTTATTATCTGAAATTGATGAAATCAGTTCGTTACAATAGAGTCCCGAAAACTCTGCACTCGAGTTATATGGCAGTCAGGATTACTTGGTCACACTCTTATAGGGAATAATAAAAAAGATGCAAAGACCTTTATAAGGTGTTTTTTGAATGAATAATTAATTTCTTATCATTATATAAAACAGAGAATGCAATATATATGTCTATGTATTACAAGTGGCTATCAAAATAATGGAAATGTCCTAGATTTTTAAAGAAAACTTTAGGTGTAGGACCGATTCAAACGAGTACTGACTAATCTAGAGAAATATTACACCACTTTTCATGGAGATATCATGAAAGTTCTGGGAAAGATGTGGTTGAGGATATTGATTCCGTATCAAGCTGAGCTGAGCATTTTATTTCCTTGGCTTCAAAATCCACTCAATAAGTATATGTAATGAATTGTCTCTCAACAAAATTAGTCGTAACTAAAGCAATAAGAAAGCTCAAGCAAACATTAGTTTAAAATATTAAAAAATGATCTTTGGAGATAATCTGTTTGATAAATTTATGCGTTGATCTTGGAAGAAAAGAGATAATCTCAGTTTGAATTGGAAAAACTTTATTGACAAAAAATCATTTACTGTTAAAATATTTCTACTTAAAAGAAATTCTCATGCTTCTAGGTCATTTCAGTCCTCAGCAATATATTCCTAGTCCAAGTGAAAAAGGAGATTTATTCTCTTGCTCCATAATATATGATATATAACAATTCTAAATAGCTTTGAAAATGTTTTCTGTATAATATTTTTTTCTTTTGAAACACATACAACCCAGTTGTTTCATCAGTATTTGTTATATATATATATATATATATATATATATATATATATATATATATATCTTTAGTTTTCTTTAAGTTTCATATCATGTCACTTTTAAATTTTGATGTAAAAAATTATTACTGGCATTAGATTTTTTCACAGCAACTTGTTGCTGTTGTTGTTAATGACACTTGGCAACGCCCGCCCGTTACAGAGACTAGTCGAATGAAGTCAGAAAGAGCGTCTTCCGTTTTAATAGAGCACCCTCATACGAAGGTGGGAGTACGTCTTTTGGCTCATAGATGGCAGCACCACCTGACCCTTCCAATTTAGAGATTGAAACCAGTGAAGACCCAAAGCCTGGCTCCAACCACCCCCAGAGGTATTAATTTATAATGGGAACATGGAAGACATTGCGACCCGACGGATTTAACGTGCCCCAGTCGCCATTAGTGAACACGACGGATCTTCGGCTAAGTTTTAATAAGGAATCTCATAATTGCTATTTGAGGATTTCGTCTTCATTAGTAAAAGTAATTAATTGCCTGCTGAGCTTTATAGTAATGCTTATATATATATTTTGTATTTCTGCTGCTTCCTTAGCCGCCAAGTCTGCCACTTCAATGTGTTGAATCCCAATATAGGCTTTAACCCAATGACAGAGTTGAGATATTTAATAATAAGACTGCAAATATCTTGAAGCGTGACACTTGGCAAATCGCTGCTGGTTAGTGCCCCCAACAATGATCTTGAATCTGATAGAAGGGTATGCCATTTTTGATTACTAATTGCATGGTTAATAGTATAGCATATGTTTCCGTATCAAAAACAGAAGCTTCGCTATTAAGACATTAGGAATTTTATAAAAAAAAATTTGCGAAGAATAAGAGAGGCACATCCTACTTTAGTATGTATCTGTGAGTCATCTGTGTGAACGAATTCTTGATCACTGTGATTTACCTCAAAACTCCAATTGATGGTTCTTTTAATACACGGGGCATAATCTTAATTTGTTCAGCCCAGACATTTTAGTTATCCTTATAGCTAAAAGTAATTGTGTTTCATAATTGCAGATAAGGAAATGTTTTTGGAGGGATTCAGCTTTAAGTCGAGGTTGTTCTTCAAGCTTTTGTCCCTTTTATCTACCCAATTGTTGTAGCTTCGTATTAATTTTAATGTTCGAGTTCAAAACTGAACATACATATAAATTTGTACTCTTTGTAACAGTTGTATGGATTAACTTAAATATTGGAGGCTATAATCTTCATGTAACTCTAGAGATCCCAGCGATTTTATTCTGGGTGTTTCCTATTTTGTTTTTCTTTGTTTAGGGGATTGATCCAAGTGAGTTTAGGACTGAAAACCAATCCGAGGTACTTAAGTTCATTAGTATTTATTTAACTGTTATTGTTGGTGTTCCTCCAATATATTGATCACAAAAATGGCTAAATTTGCATTTTGAAAGACACAGACAGACTTCAGGACAGATTTGCCTGTCCAGTTGGAAACAAGTTTAAGGAGTTGTTCAGCAAGTTTAGTAAAGCTGAAGTAAGCAGAAGTCCAACATCGTCAGCGAAGGCTAGACAATGAGCAACTTGTCCTAAGTCTTTAACTCACTAGCTGTAATTAGCCACAGAAAGGATTCAAAACTAGAACTCTAAGGAACTCCTATATTGTAACTGATCTGTTTGTTATTACCATCAAGGTAACATCTTTCATTACGATACGACCTCATCATCCAATAAGCATTAACGACAATCCATAAACATTAACGATCATCCAATAAACATTAACATTTATACTTTCTTAGTAATTAATTTTAGTAAATCCTTCCATCTTGATCTATTAAATGTGCTCTTCATATCCAGTGAGACCAAACATATAAATAGTTTTTGTTGTCTGTTTCCTTTAATTCTTTGAACAATTTCTAGAATAGCATCATTCATACTCTTGATTTTTAGAAACCCAAATTGGTACTTATTAAGTAGTTTCTGAAAGGTGAAGTGATGGTGCAGCCTTCTCATTAGGAAAATAACTTCTCATTATCAAGAACTTTTGCCCCAAACCAGAAGAAGACAAACAGATCGATAAAATTCTCTTTAAGTATAAAAACGACTTCAGCAATTTTCCAAACTTTTGTAAAGGTTTATTGGGCAAACTACTATTCAACTATTAAGATCAGCAAACCATTAATTGTTACAATGGAAAAGTTCCTCGTACACTTCTAACTAAATGGAATTGAAACCGAGGCCTTGCTCTTGCCCACATTTCTGCTGGCTTCTTTAATTTCAATAAGGAAGAAAGCCAGTTCTTGCTGCTCAGTTCTACTATTTTTCAATGTTTCATCATTAATCTGGGGCAAGTGATACTTAAGTAGTATCAAATTCATTGATGGTCTGTTCACCGTTATCTAGTCTAGTTGGTAATAGTTGGAGTGCAAAGTTTATCACGAATTACTTTGTACTGCCACCAAAGGCATTTATGTGCGTGACGCTACATAGACATTCTCTTTAGTTTCGAGAAAGTTTTTTATAATGTGAAACTCTCTCTCTTCTTTTTTTTTTTTTTAATCGTTTGCGAAGAACTCTGACCTTACTTCTTTCTCAATCGTAAGTTCATTAGTTCACCAATATTGATTATTTTTAGTGCTTTTTGAAACTTTTTTTTCTATGTTTAAGTCAGAAAAATGAAAGTTTTTTTTTAAATCGAGGATACTAATTGCTTGATGTTTAGATTATTGATGAGGAGTATTCATCTGGAATTTTACTTTAACTGTTTTTAAAATTTCGCCGATCAAAAATTCGCATATTTCAATGAATGTTTAATTTGCTGTTAACTTTAACTTGTGCTATCTCACATATCATAAGTAGGTGATCGCTGGCTGTAAAGTGCGTTTTACGCCAGCTGACCTCCCTGTACGTAGCTCGAGATGAGCTTTACCAGTTTAGGTAGAGGTTGCTGGATAATTTATTTTATAGTTTTCATAGAAATACAACTAGGGGCTGTTAAGCCCTTCTAAACTAAAAATAAACAAAAAGAAAAGTAAGTAAAAGAAATATTTACATGAACTATAAAGGTTAAAAGTAACAGGTGCTCCATTAAGGGCATAGAAAGTCACAGTTCACTAGATGCATGGAAAAGTCATTTGCTTGATTTTCTGACCATTTCTTTAATTAGTTAAAGTCGATTTCTTTTGTTAGGTAAGGTTCTTTCTACCTTCTAAGTTTCTTCTGTTTTCATCCAAGTAAAAAGTTGCTCATGATCAATTAGGAAGTCCATGAGACTATTGAGCTTTTGTCTGGAATGTCGATTTTCCAAAACTTTCTTTTTCCAAAGTGTTTCCCATTGAGCTGTTGGAGCTGCCAAATGCCAAGATATTGTAAGTGGACATGCTGTCAAGTAGTGAAGTGGACTTCCCCCTTCCCCACAAGTGCAGTAATGGGTTGCAGCTATATTAAATCGTTTAAAATAAGTAGGGAAGGGACCATGGCCAGTGAGGAAAAGAATCTCATTTCTGGACTAATACCGGGGATGCATAGAAACAGAAGGTTCTAAACCGAAGATGAAACGGCCTGTATTACCATTAATCCATTCTTTCTGCTAGTACTTCATTACCCAGTTTCTGAGGGTGGATTTTATTGAGCATCGCGGAAGAGGTATAATTGTTTTTTGGTCATCTGACATGGCAGCATTTTTAGCAGCTTGGTCGGCTTTTTCGTTACCCGCAGTTCCCACATGGGCTTTGACCCAACTGATAGTGATGTGAGGAAAACTGATAAGATCATTTTGGATGGATCGCACTATAGGGCTTCTACTGGTAGGGTTCAAAATTGACTTAATACACGCTTGGCTGTCAGACCAAATAGTGACTGGAGATTGATGTTGCTTACTTTTATTAACGGCCTCTCTTAAAGCTAGAATTTCCGCTTGAAATACTGAATTTTCACCTCTGATCTTGGCCTGCCAGACTGTTGTATAACCGTCCTTACCGAATGAGACTACGGCAGCTCCAACGTGATTTCCTGTTTTTGATCCGTCAGTGAAGATATTGATCTTGCCATCTTCAAAAGTTGGAACATTAGTTTTCTCATCAATTGAGATCTGTGGTTCTAGATGAAAAATGCCTGGATGTATTGAATCTGCTTTAATTTCGACTCCAATGTCTGATGATTGTGGGAGAGGAGGATCAAGGGAGGGAATTTGGTAACGTGTACTGTAAAGTGCGTATCGCTGGCACTAATTTTTCAATTTAAAATTTCGTTTTCTGCTTAGTTCTTATTTAAGAGTAGGTCTATCTAGCTTTTACTGTTGCGCTGGAAAAAGTTGGTGAACTGCTCGGGTGGTTTTCCACCCTAAGATTGTGTTTGTAGAGTCTATTAGCGCTCCACCTCTAAAGTATGTCTTTCTGGGTCTTCAAGTTATTGATTTAGCGTTGAGATGCCCGAAGATGAGATTTTTGGAGTCATTGTGCTGGGTAATATCTTATTGTTTTAGAACTTCCTGTATCCTTTTAAAGGGAGAGCAGTAAACAGAACAGAAGATATCCTTGTTAATGATTAATTTGATGTTAACTAACTTTTGTGATAATAAGTAACTCTCAGACTTAGGTTGAGGATACTTTAACCAATTATAACGATTTTTGGATCTTCCCTTTTAACAATTATGTAATTATTTAAGAATCTAATAATTCTATTATCAAAAGTCTAGGGATCTCATTAATTAATGTAATATCAATTTCCAAATTTTTGATATCCTCTGAATGAATAAAGTTAGCAGCACGGCAGTGGTTTAAGTGAGAAAACCTCAAACCTTTCTTAGTCCATAATTTGTTTTACTTATTAGATTATTAATTTCCTTTTCGTATATTCTCTTCATTATTCTACACTCTTTATTTTTAGTCTCGTGATTGGTGTCATATTTGGTTTTATTTTTAGACTTATGTTCAAAGCAGTTTCTACATCTAACTGATTTCTCGCACTTACGGTCAAACCACAGCTGTTACATGTCTCCTGTTCTTTACAGTATTTAGCAAGGTGGTCTAATCTTAAGCAGTTAAAGCAGTGCACTAATCGTAGTTATTCACAAAACCTCACATTAATCTAACCTAGAAACAGATTTTGTTTATCTTCAATTGCATTAAAAGTTCCATTATCTAGATTGACAATCTAATTATTGCCATATCCGCCTTCATAATATACTGGTGTTATGTATGCTTCTTCGTCTAACAAATTTAGATCGATAATTTTTGTTGGAATTTCCTCCTTAATTATAGCCTTGATTACGCTGTAAAGAATTATTTTTGGTTTCCTCATCTCAGGTTTTTTAGGACTAATTTTTTTTTTTATTTTATCATTATTTTTAAATTCGATTTATTTATCGAGTTCTTCGTATTTTTGGTTTCAATTATCAAGCCTCCTTTTCTAATAGCTTTAGTGATGTTTTAAACCAAATTTAGCATGATTGATTGAATTCTTAATTAATTTCTTAGTCTTTTCCGACTTTTCTCCCTTGTTAGAGTACAATAAACAACGTTTTGAGTCATGAGTAATGATTTTTTTTCATCTGCTTCGTGATTTTCTAATCTCTCTCTTCTTTTATTTGGTCCCGCTAACTACAATTTGGGAAGAAGTGCTATTTTGTGCTGGTGCATTTATAATCACCTTCACTTCGCCTTCTAAGTGAGCATTTTTCTCGATGAGGACATGGCAATATTTAGCATCTCTATAATATTATTTGAAGAAATGTCATATTGTATCTCCTTTCCGATTTCTAGAATCTTAACTATGTCCGTTACTGTCTTCTCCTTGAAATTGTCAAGGTTAATATTAATTGAACCGTTATGTCCTTCTTAGGTGTCGTTGAAATCCACTATTTTAGAGATATAACAGTTGAATCAAGTTATATATAGTTGTACCCTGTTTAGCCTAACAAGTCCCACTGTACGTCGGATAGCCTTCAGCGAACTGATGTTTCCAGGAGTCACTACGTAGAAGTCATGGTCGATTTGGGCTTCCAGGAAGTCACAACGGGGAAATGGCTAGAAAACCGAAAATAAAGCTTGCCTCTAGGCCGTTGTTCGGGAATGCCTTACTGTTTTGACTATCGAAATTCTAGTTTATAACTGATTCCCAACATTTCAATATAAAATAATATATTTTTATCGCATTTTTTGAGAAAATCATACATTCGTACATCGTATTAGCCTCTGAAATAGAAAATATGTCAGGTTGCATTGGAATTAGCTGAAATTTCAATATGTATTGCTCTAAAATGCTGAAAGTTAAAAATGATTCTATGATAATTATGCTGTATCGTGTGATGTTCTAGATTTACTACATTCTGCTGCAAAGTTAGTCTAATTACTATTTAGCCAGCATCTTCTTCAGCAGGATCAATCTGTCTTCCTTTGTATCCTGAAAAGAAATGTTTCAAAGCCTCTCACCTGTTTCTTTTAATGAAAGAAAATATAAGTATTAATATTAAGCATGTTATTCGAGAATATGTATTATCTTAAGCATTCCTTTAAAATGCTTACTTTTAAAGGACATATTACAAATTTCAACTATTTACTGCACACACACAAATACATAGATTCCAATAAAAACTTCCTGTCCGAATAATTGTCTCAAAAAGTTAATGTGTTGGTAAGCGAGATTTGCGCAAATTACCCCACATCGTTAGTGAATTCCTAGGCCACTTTGAAACAAACAAGCTCAACTTAACTAGATTTACGCGGGACGCGTCATTTTAAATTTTTTAAAAAATTTACAAAAATCACATTTTTATGTTCTTTTGTTAAGATTTTTATCAGTTGAATGAGATAAACATACACTACTGGCCATTAAAATTGCTACACCAAGAAGGCGACGTGTTACAGACGTGAAATTTATATGAAAGGAAGAAGGTGCTGTGATATGCAAATGATTAGCTTTTCAGCGCATTCAGACAAAGCAGGCGCCAGTGGCGACACCTACATTGTGTTTAAATGAGGAAATTGTTCAGCCGGTTCCTCGTACACAAATTGCATTTGAACGTTGTTGCCTGGTGAAAAGTTGTTGTGATGCCTCGTGTAAGAAGGAGAAATGCGTACCAGCACGTTTCTGACTTTGATAAAGGTCGAATTGTAGCGTACCGGGATTGTGGTTTATCTTATCGCAGTATTTCTGCTCGCGTCGGTCGAGATCCAATGACTGTTAGCAGAATATGGAATCGTTGGGTTCAGGACGGTAATACGGAACACCATGCGGGTTCTCAACGGCCATCTATCACTAGCAGCCGAGAAGACATGCATATTAACCGCATGGCCGTAATGGATCGTGTAACCACGTCACGAGCCGTGAGTCAAGAAACGGGGTCGTTTGGAAGACAACAAGTGTCTGCACGAACAGTTCGACGACGTTTGCAGCAGCATGGACTCTCAGCTCGGAGACCATGGCTGTGGCTTCCCTTGACGCTGCGTCATAAACAAGAGCGCCTTCAATAGTGTGATCAACGACGAACCTGGGCGCACGAATGGCGAGACGTCATCTTTTCAGATGAATCCAGGTTCTGTGTACAGCATCATGACGGTCGCATCCGTGTTGGCGGCATCGTGGTGAACGCACACTGGCAGCGTGCATTCGTCATCGTCATACTGGCCCATCACCTGGCGTGATGGTATGGGGTGCCATTGGATACACGTCTCGGTCACCTCTTGTTCGCATTGAGGGTGCTTTGAACAGTGCACGTTACATTTCTGGTGTGTTACGACCCGTGGCTCTACCCTTTATTCGAGCCCTGCGAAACCCTACGTTTCAGCAGGATAATGCCCGACCGCATGTTGCCGGTATTGTACGGACCTTCCTTGATACGGAACATGTTCGACTGTTGCTCTGGCCAGCACGTTCTCCACATCTTTCACCAATAGAAAACGTCTGGTCAATGGTAGCCGAGCGACTGGCTCGTCACCAAACGCCAGTCACTACGGTTGATGAACTGTGGCATCGTGGTTGAAGCTGCATGTGCATCTGTACCTGTACATGCAATCCAATCTCTGTTTGACTCAATGCCCAGGCATATAACTGCTGTTATTACTGCTTGAGGTGGTTGTTCTGGGTACTGATTTCTCAGGATCTATCCAGCCAAATTTTTTGAAAATTTAAACACTTGTTATTTCTAGTATAATATATTTGTCCAATAAATATCATTTTTTTATCTGCATTTCTTCCTGGTGTAGCAATTTTAATGGCCAGTAGTGTATATCGAAATCAATTTAATTTGGAAATAATGAAATTCTTTATTTGGTATAATATATCTTAGATATGCTTCAATTTGGTGCATTCGTAGTAAAATTTTTATAAAACTTTTTAGTTTTTCTCATGTTATATGATGTTCTACACTTCATAGAAATGCCAAAATCCCAATAAATGTGAAAGCGAAATTATGGATGTCGTAATCTGAAATGAAATAAGCCCGATGAGCAATTATAGAAAGAAAGAAATGCATGATATGAATGATTGTCAGCAATATGAATTGCAGTCAGAAATTAAGTATTTATGTAAAATAAGTGCGGAAATGATTGTAGAAAATTGAATCTACTTTAAATACTTTTTATTCTTTTACTTAGTGCTTAACTATATTGTTTTCTAATATTATTATTATCTAATATGTTTTTTTTTTTGTTTCAATTTATTGCATATATAGTAACATATTTCACTTTAATGTGTTTCATATAACTATAACCATGTCCCTGGAAAATAAGTTATTTACTTTTCATGAAAATATTAATATAATCGATTTAACCAGAAATATACCATTTTCCATCAATTTTAGTAATTAGATTTCTTGATCTGAACATGTATTAGCATACCATTTTCATCTTTTTACGAATTTTATAAATGGTCTTAATTAATAACAGTTAAGTTCCTCATTAACAACTATTATTTTAGGTATGATAAAGACAAGAGAATTTTAATACATTAAATTAATAATAATCAATAAAAATATATTAACATACCAAAACAAACATTTTGAGTGACAGATAACCATGTGACTTAACATTTCTGACACTTTAAATACATATAAGTATAAAATCAAAATTTAACTATAGTTGAACTAGTGTGAATTATGAGGTTTTAAAACGGCTATTAATTTAATTTTTAAGTTATTGCTTTAAGATGTTTAACAATTTTGAAACTATAATTTAAACATGTGATCAAATGAATATTTCATGAATTTAATTTTTGTGAGTCTAATGTTTTCTGAATTATATCTTCTACCTTTATAATGTAATTCATATCGCTTCTAATAAAAACATCTGTAAAAAAGAATTCTTGATTTCATTTCGAAATTTAAAAACTTTAAATTCATTGAGAACTTTGAACTTCTTATTCTAACTTTTACGTGGCTAATTGCTTTTCTTATTCTCTTTCGTCCTTTTTGTGACCCACTGCCTTGAGTGAGTTCAAAGAAGATCTTAAGGACCTGGTATATGTATATAATCGTATTGAGAGCTTAGCTATAACTTTGAAATTCTTTCTGAAAACTTTTTTTTCGTGAGTAACTGCTTTTTTACGTGAGTTCTGAAATTCTCTAAAAAATGCAAAATCAAAATCTGAAATTTCATAAAAAATGCAAAAGTTTTTAGCTATTAAACCACGTAATATATATATCAAAATTCAGTTAATGAATAATTTCTTCTTTTATGTACGGGGCATTAGAAGTTTCACAGAACATTTGAAAAAAGATGCCAGCCATTTGTAGAGATTAGAGACGTTTCAACTTCTGTTCATTCCATGGCAATTGTTACTTATTGTAGAAAAATTTTTAAACAAAGTATTACTTTGCTTAAAAATTATTTACAAATACTTCAGTTCCCCATAAAATGAAATTTGATTGTCTGAGTTTATTCCCTCAAAATTCCCGGTTATTTCCCAAAACTCCGGGAATTTTACATTTCTAGTTCCATGTCGAAAAAAATAGTCAAAAAAATGTTATGTATAGCGTCTATTCAAAGAAAATTAGTTACATATTGTTAAGAAGAGTGAATCATACTTTCTTTCACTCTGAAACGAATTCACCTGGAATGTGAACTGAATTTGCAGAAAAAAAATCAAAATAATTTGATACATACATATTTATTTTTTACTAGATACATTTGTTTTTAACGATGTTTCAAAATTTTGCGAAAAAGTGACAACGCATTATCATTAAACAAATTTTTAGCATGCATAGCCACTTCCTTGTTAGGCTAATGCTTCTCAATGTAAGATGCATGTTTCTCATGCTTTCAGTATTCCTATTATTCCGCCAGGAGATTGTTGTTTTTCTGTTACCTCCTCTGACAAACTTTCTTCCAAAACTTCTCACAGAGAAACACAGCTCTTCAGTGGTCAGTTCTTAGTTGTACTTTTCCACAAGCTCTGCGATATCACTGTTAACCACATCCAATCCCATTATAACGACCAAAAATACTCTCTCGTTGACTAAAGATGGTGTTTTTATAGATTGACTACATATTGCGCATCCCATAGACCAAGTTCTATAGGTATTGCCTCGAACCATTACAGTCGCATTCGATAACATTTCCCAGCCAAAGTTTCCTCCAAGCAAAAGTTAGGGTTCTCTAACTCTCCTAATGCCTTGTCAATCATCTTGAAGCAAGAAACGATATGGTAGAGATTTTTCAAAGAATCTGAGAGTAAAATTGGTTTCTTTAGTCGTCTGAAAACAATATTCGAAATGTTTTGGTGTAGAGCTTCTTAAAGTTGGAAGTAACTTACTGATCTATGGGATGAAATAACGGATTGGTGTTAAGAGGTAGAAACTGGATCTTGATGAACTTAAATTCTTCAAGGAGGTCATCTTGTAGGACTAGAGATGAGCAAGAGTGATTTTCATTATAAGCAAAACAGGATGTGGAAGATTCATCAAAAGAAACTTTTTTTTTCACAGGGCAAAACATTTCCTGTAAAAACATTACGTTCACCCAAGACTTCCTGCTAGACATCCACATCAAATTTAGCCTGCGTTTTTGGATTTTGCATTAATTAAAGACTTGTGGAATTCCTGAATAGTAAATAAGCTAGCTGCTTAATTTTTCAAACCGCTGCTTGTTTTGGCACAGAATAGAAACTGAAAAAGTGTTTAATAGTCTTGTGGCCGGACAAATCATCCCCTCTGCTGCTACATACATTCGCTTCGGAATTTTTTTTTTTTTTTTCAGTTGAGACCTGTTTCATCATAATTGAAAACCTATTGTAACAAGTAATCTTCAGACTCTATGAGCTTTTTAAAATCGCTGATGAAATTCTCTGCCGCTTGTCGGAACTTGTAGCTTCACCGATGGGGATATGCCGGTTTCTCTTAAATATTTATTTAACTGTTGATGATTCAAGAGTTTTTCTTAATGAAATAGGCGAAAATTATTTTTGCCATCTCACAAATAATGTTCTCATTAATAGCATAACTTGCAATTGCTTTTCACTTATCTATAAGAGAAGCAACCTTTGAAACATCGTCGAGAGTACGTACGAAACCGTTGCGCATGTTTTTGTTAATCTCTCAGTGTGAATCATCTATCTCCTTAATCTTATCTTTATTTTTGACGATAGTGCAAACCGCTGATGAAGACTGATTATATGTGCGTGATAAATCGATCACGCTTACACGTTGTTATCGCTCTTTTCAATATTTCATTTATAAGGTTTTTATTTATATCAGTTTGGGGAAAAAATAATCCATTATTTTTTCGGTAGACGTCTGTAGTGAATATTTCGTGAGGTATCTATCGAACAATTTCAGATTTATGCTCGTTGGAAAAGTGACATTTGACACTAAAATATCATCTTGCGGTTTTTTGATTGATTAATTCAGTTACGAGTACAAGGTTTTAAAAATGGAAGACAACAAACAGAAAATTCGATACACTTTCGTTTTTCTCTTATAACGGCGAAAAAGATAGCCGGGTGGCTAAAATTGTGGAAGGTATTTATCATCCTATATAAGACTGTAACAACCAGTTACTATACAATTTTTGTTTCGTCGATTCCGTTCGGGTATTTTTGATGTTAGAGATGCACCTCGCATGTGGATACAGCATCGTCGAAAATGTCTATAAAATATCAAAAATGATCGAAGTTAACCGCATGTCAGCAGTCGTAACGCGCAAGACCTAAAAATCTGCATGAAAGCTGTTTTAAACTTTTTTACAAAGTGAATCCAAAAGAAGTTACATAAAGTTCACGTAAAAATAATGAATTTCTTTTACCCCAACCTAATATATATATATAAATAAAGGCTTTTTCTTCAGAGACAGTTTTGCAAGGAATTATTAAACTTTTTACACAAAAGAAAATTACAAAAATATATTTCTTGATTATCTATATAACAATTTTTTTATTCATGTACATAAAATAAAAGTTAGAGAAAATGTATAATCACAAGCGACACTACGGGAATGCGAGTAATAAACAGTTTGATGTAAGAAATGTTCAATCCGGGACTTCCCCTCTCTTTTACAATTCATTTTGCTCATTACACAAATTGATCGTTGAGCGAAGTTCGAATATATACAACAAACAGAACAGATTACAGTTCTATACTAATATAAAAGTTTCGATCTTTCATAGTTAAAAGTTTATAAATTCCATTACTACGTTGTGCATCTAAACTGATTTCTCAAATGCTTCCTAAAGTTGTATAATTTTCATTAAACAATCATACTAATGGGCAATTCGTTTTTCTTTAATCTTTTTATGTAATAAAATTGAAAAAGAGGGGGAAAAAAGCGAAAAAATTGGATTATTAAAACGTAGAAATTCCATATGGAAAATAACATCATTATCTCTTATTGCTTTATTTATTCATTATTCCACTACAAGGGAGAAAATGTAACTCGTTTTATTTATTTTAATCTAATGTGCTTGTTTATGTAAACATACTGCTTATAAATGATACGATTGTATGTTTATAAAGATTAAATCTGCTACTCTTTATAATGCTAATGTTTATATAAAATACTCAGACAATTCCAAATTTTTAGCAAAAAAATTTTCCCGGGACATTTAAAGAAAAAAAATCACATTGATTCCAATTATTTAAAAGCATCAAAAGCATTATGTAATAAATAATATAAAGTTTCAAATTAATGATGTTTTCTGACATTAAATTGTTTTAGATTACAGCAAAATCCATAATGAGAAAAAATATAAATTTAGAGCAAAACTATTTAAAAAATATTACTTTTGAGCAATATTGTTTAGCGTTTTTGCTTCATAAAGTATTGTTATCATTGCACTCTTCCTTATAATTTTCAAAAGAAATAAATATATATTCGATTGCTGCTCACCCTGTCTATTGTTCAGTGTGCCTGATTGCGAGGTAGGGAGGCCCTGGGTTCACATCCCGGTGCGGACATGGATACACTTTATCTCTCTCCTGCCTCCTTGAATAAATGGGTTGTGAATGGTTTCTACCGTATAAATGGGTACCAATGGTATGTGTGTATTGAGGAAGTCACCACCAAATTGCAGTTCAGTTGGAAAAGTGGGGCACTGCACCCCATATTGCCAGTCTTGGCTGGCACTTGACAACAGTAATAAATTCGATTATTTTAACAAAATTTGAATATTATTATATTACCATATTTTCCAAATTCTTCTAACCTCAATTTAATATTTTTTGAAATTTTGCAAAAATGAAGTCTTATTGCAACAATATTAAAAAATAATAAAATCATTACCCATAAAGTAAAGCATATAATTGAAAAATGAATAGTATCTGTGATTGTGTATAATCTCCATTGTAATCAATTACCTCTCGCCATCTTTCTAATAGGAGATGAATCCCATGTTGGTAAGATTCTGGCTATTTCAAGTCAAAAAAAGTCTTAGATGTCAGTTTTCGCAGAATCAAAATCATTAAAAATTTCCTGACTGAAAGTATTGTACAACACACGAAATAAGTTACAGTCATTGGTTACAAATCAGGAGAATAATGTGTGGTATAAACCCTCCCAAGCAAAGCTCAATAACTTTTGGTGAGTGATGGTAGCAGCATATGGCCTAGCGTGATCATAATGAAGGACGATGATGAGATGTGACCACTTGGATACCAAATTGGAATGCAACCTATCTAACTGTAAATAGTAGACGTCAACGTTGATGGTTTGGTTGAATGAAAAGACCCCGTGAATTATTTCCTGCACATTCCTCAACACACTCGCAATAATACTTTCTAGTAATGAGGTTCAGTTTTCGAAGTCGCTACATGTGGATTAGAAGGGCGATGTGGTGCTATGATACTTTATTTGTGGTGCACAACCCATTTTTCATCTTCTGTCACAATTCGTGTCAAGAATGAACCATTTTTGCACCGGGAAGGCAAGGAAGCATGAGGCTTTTTAATCATCCCTTTGATCTGCGCGTCTCTTTCCCTAAATTTATGAAAAAATCTATCACCTATGCTTTCGTCGATTGCATCCTCCATATAAACTTAACAAACATTGCAACAAACTACAGCTGCCATACTTTTTTT
>JAPDSC010069127.1:2197-12379 GCA_026290005.1 Latrodectus geometricus
CATTAACGTTTACAAAAATATCAAACAATAGATACAACCTAATAAATTTCTGAGTCATTCAAATAATATATCTTAATTTTACTACACACAATAACATATTAATTGTTAATATTATGTTATTGTGTGTTATTATCAAAGTTATTAAGCATTTATATAACACAATTGGCATTTTAATCACTATTATGCTATTCACATTAGCAAAATAGAGCCGGGGTGGCCTGGTTAGTTAAGGCGTCTTTCTCATTACCGGAATGTGGTGAGTTCGAATCCCGACATATCCGAAGATCTGTCATGTTTCCTAATGGTGACTGGGGAACATAAAATGTGCCGTTATTGCAATGTACTCCATATTCTCATTCCAAATTAATGGGGATCCTTGGATTTTCTCTGGCTTCCTATCTCTAAATTGGAAGACTCAGATAGTGCTGCCATCTATGAGCCTAAGTCGTATTTCGACTCTCGTTAGCCAATGCTCTTATCCAAACGAAAGACGCACTCTTTCTTATTTCATGCGCCCGTTCTCTGAAGGGTGGGCTTGGTTTCGCCTAGTGTCTTAAGTAAAGTAGAATGTATTCTTGTTTCGTTTTATATTTTCTGCGAAAAACTTCAGTTTGAAAATTTTTATTGATGTGATTTAAGATTTATAGACTTATATCTTGCCAAATTAATATATATTTGAAATACAATTATAAATATGTCTATTAAAGGTAAAAATATATTGGTAAAATTTTATATTATTATTGTAAATAGAATTTCGCTTTTTCTGGGTAGAAAAAGCATAAAAAAATTTTTGTGTCCCTTTAGTTTGATCATTTTATCATTTATAAGAACACATAAGCTAATATCAAATTGAAAGCATAGAAATGCTCCTATATGTTACCTTTTCAAATTTTATTATAATAAAAGCGACGTGTAATTGGAACTTTAATAAAATGAGATTATATATTTCAGCTTAACATCAAATTTATATCAAAATTACTTAACCAGTTCTATAGTAAAAATAATTCGTATAATGTATAAATATCATATATATTCTTCCTGTATCTCTGACAAACATCTTTCATATTTCGTAAATACTTAGAAAATAGGAGAATTTATATGCCTCATACTCTGCAAGATTTCTCCTGAAAGACAGTTTTTCACTTAAGTGTCCAAACTAAGTAGTTCATGGAAAAAGAATTAGTAAACACAGTTCATAAATCGTACATCAATGGAAATGTTTTTCGTTCCTTTCAGTTAATTGCACTTGTTAAAATTAATCTTTAACGGAAGCCATTTAATGTCTGTAAGATCATACTTTTATATTGCA
The DNA here is from genome assembly GCA_026290005.1 of Latrodectus geometricus. NCBI lineage: Eukaryota > Metazoa > Arthropoda > Arachnida > Araneae > Theridiidae > Latrodectus > Latrodectus geometricus. The sequence goes on from JAPDSC010069127.1 coordinate 3,507, forward strand.
TTTTGTATTTGAAATATTGCATTTTGTAATTGGTAGTCCGCAAAAGAATTGCATCCGCCAATTTTAGTGAAAATTAACATAATTAAAAAATATTAAAAATCTCTTAATTTAAAAATATTATTAACTCGTTCCAAGAATAAATAGCAATTTCACTGTTATAAAATTGTCTTATTATTGTTATAACATCATCTTAATTTAAAAAAACATGACTGGTAAACACATTTATAAAAAGTGGTTCAATTATTTTCTTAAAACATATTTATTATTATTATAATTAAAATGAAATATAATTCATGTCTTATAGAGATATATTATACACATTTTATCATTAATCTTAAATTATATATACATAATTCATAAAAATATAATTTAACTATAAAGAGATGCTCACAATTTTTTTAAAAAAAACTTACAAAATTTATTTTGTAAGTTAAGTGTCATAAAGTCCCTAAAAATTATCTTTTTATAACCGATATCTCTGACTATGTTTCTTAATAAACATAGTCATAGACGGTGTCTATGACTATGCCATCATCTATGTTTATCTTCTCTTCCATCTTAAGGCTAGGATGTTTAATCATCCAGTTTCACAAATAGCTGTTTATTTATTAAAATGTTTTTCTGAAAAATCAGAAATAATTTTCTTATTTGTTCTTCTAAAAATTAATCCACAGATGATAACCATTATTAAATATTAATTTTCCAAAAGAAACGCTATAATCATTGTATCAAATAGATTGCTTAAAGAAAATTAAAAAGTTGCCACTAAATTTTGCCTATAAGATATAATTATGTTCAATTAACTCACAAATATATTCTTATATATATATATAATATATCATGAGATTCCAACTCATGTATAAGCCTCTAAAAAATAAAATTGTGACATACATTATAATAAGCTATAGAAATATTTTTCTATTAAACCAATCGCAATTTGAATAATTATAAGGTACAAGATAATTAATATATTTCAAAGAATATTTTTCTTTATTTAACTTTGTTTGCCAATTCTTAATGTTAATTTTGTGAATAAACCAAAGAATTAAGAAAATCTGCAACTTTTGTGAAAATCAACTGACTTACATAATGAAAATAACATATTTTATAATTTTATTGCCTGGAGAGTCTCTCATGACATGTAAATAAAATTCAAATACTTAATTTTAATAGTTTTCACTATTTTAAAATTTGGATACGTTGTTGAAATTTTTTTGACTAATTTGTTTTCTAAATATGTTTTTAGAGTATACAGTCATCGTAAATTAACTGTTATTTTTTCCATATTTACATTTTTGATAAATTTTCTTTTTAAATTTAATTTCTTTTCATCATAATTTTTCTGGAAAACTCCGTGGAAATTTTATAAACTATTTTGCAAAAATCTAAATGAGTTTTGATATTATTTAGTTATGATCATAGTGTTGAGTCATGAAATATGTGATACAATGATTAACGATGAGATCGGCTTCTCTATAGTGCACAATTTTGTTGTGGTCATCAATATTGAAAGTACAGAGAGATTTGTAAATAAAAATTCATATTCTTTCACTAAGAAAATATCCAGCTTTGAGATTTTAAAACTAATCCAGAAAGAGCACTTTTGATGCTGATATTTTAAAGGCAATTAACCAAGAATTCCTTGAAACTTGATCCAAGAGTAACCAAATCCTACTAAATATAAGTCTTGATATTTTCGAATTCAAGCAGAAGACTTTGAAAAGATTGCCTCTCTGACAGTTCTGACAAGGCTTTTTTTCATATTTCAAGTATTAATAAAATTCAAGTACTTGAAATTTTTATTCATTAGTGACCCGGTTACAACCTGAACAATTACAATTACTAACAAGGTGATCCCTAAATTTCTGTATAAATAATAACGACTCTATCAGTTCTGACAAAGCATCTTTCAATTTCTCGTACTGATTTTATCTTTCCTTTTATCTCTGTTGTATTGTTGTTTTTGTTGTTACTAATCTCCATGTCTAGAACTATACTAGACAGATCCACAAGTCCATTTACTTTCAGAAAAATTGAAAAAAAAATAGGTTTTCAAGACATAACCTCAGGCACTCAAGATTATGTGCCGATGATGCCGGTACATTTTGACATTAAGGACAATTTGGGTGCTGTCTGAACACATCTATCGCAATCAAAAGCAATAAATCTTCTAAGACAATCTGATTCCTGTTGTGACCTCATGAATTACGATTGGTAACAATGCATTCACTTACGTACAAAATACACTAAAATACTACTTGTTCAATCAACAAGCTAATTGATATTTCTATTTGATTACTCCACTTCTTTGAGGGCTACTATGTGCCCATTTCAAAGCCTACAAGATCGTATATTTTCTAGATACGTCTTAATGGTATCAGTATTTAAAATCACATGTACTAGAAATGTTAACCCTATAATAAATTTCCATAAATATAAGTACTATCTACTTAAATGTTACCAGCTGCTCACTTTAAAAGTGAGCTCCATGTCTCAAAAATGGTTCGTAACAAAATTTTCATCTTTTACTTAATTCATCAAACCATTTCCAACTTATCAAATTTTGTGGTAGGTGGAAGGTTTTTTCTGAGTTCACATACCTTTTTTAATACAATGTATATTAGTATTGACCAAATGTTTTGGGAAGCATTTTTCTAGCTGAAAAAATATTTAATGTAAAAAGATATTAAAAATATATAAAATGGCCAACTAATACCATGGAAAAGGAAAAAAAATTTCTTTTAAAATTTATCCTAGGATTATAAACTAATTCTATGCAAATAGCACATTTTTTCTACGTAGGTCTGAGAAATATATGCAAAATATATAATTAAATAAAAGACCCAAAATTAAATGTTAATCTTATTAAACATTTTAAAAGTTTCAATCAGTTATAAATCAAATAAATATGAAAAACTGGGAACATTTATTTCTTGATAATTATCAAATAATTAATACTTAACCAATGGAGCTCTTAAAACTTTAGTTTTTCACTAAGTTCTGTACCAAATTGTTATTCTGAGTATTAAGTAGTCTAAAAGTAACAGCAATATTTTTAAATTTTTCTAAAAGTTTTTGCATGTCACTATTAAATTTTCACTACTCAAAGTTTGGCACGGACAGTGTATACCACTCTAACTTCTTATCTTCCTTATCTGTAACCTTAATGAAAGCAGTGCATCAGTCCAGTGCTATCATTTGTTAAATAAAACGTCAGTATAATACGTAAAGGAGCTAATATTTTATCAAGAATTTTGTTTTTCATTAGGCCACTTTTACTATTGTCCTTTTACCAAAATATGAATCAAATACAGTTATGTTCAGCAGAAGTTCTCCAAAAAATAACTGCTTCTAAACCACATTACATTTAATCCTTCAGATTTCTATTGTCCATAATTCTTATACTTTATACCCCCAGCCAGTTCAGTAACTAAAGGGTTAAAATACTGCAGAATCAGTTCAAATAATACCTCAAAATCTTAAGGGAATTGAACGTTTACGCAAGTATAAATTTGAATTCCTATTGCTGAATTAAAGTTCTGAACTGTATAAATATGGATTATAATCGCGAAGCTGGTCGTATTATTCATCAGTCTTTTAGAGTTCCTCTCATTTCAAATCGTAATCTATGTGCACCTCATGAGCATAATAATGAATAAGATAGAAATAGTAGTTCTTTGATTAATACGGCATTTAATGTTAATGATTATATTTGCCCATTTCAATCCCCATTTGATATCTCAGGAGTATTTAAGCAAAATGCATTTTGTAACATGAATTTGGCAACAAGAATTTAATGTTTTTGCATGTTTAATGTAAAAGTTTCTTTAATTTATTTGTAGATAGGGTCATTGAAGCTTCATTTACAAATGTATTTATTAACTATTAGAAGTACAGCCATGCTTAAATTATAGTTTCGATTTCAGTGCAAATAAACAATTTAAAATGGCAGTGAAATTGTAAAAATATTACTTCAAAATGAAAAAAATATTTCTTATTCATAGTTTTGCTTAAAAACCGAATTAATAACGAAATAATAACGAAAAATAAAATTTTTAATTTATTTAACTATTTGTTTTTAACAGTGTATGTAGTAGATGCTTAGCACATATGCACTAAATAGCTCATTAATTAAATTTACAATGGCTTGCAACATGTAAAATTACCATTTGCGTGATGTCAAACTTCAATACATAAATACAATACATACATGAATGATGTACTTACGGATAATTGTTCTCACACAAATTTATTAGCTCTCATTCTCTCTCTAGTTCTCAATACAAAACATCAAATCTCACGCGTATTATCCCTATCATGTGTAATAATATAATTCAGTTTAATTAGATTGTAATGTAATTTTTTATACAATACTATTTTAATCACCAACGTGAAATTTGATTTTTTCCAGTGAATCCAATTCTTTTTATTTCAAATAACTAAACAGTTCAAGTTATAAAGCTCTTAATATATTGATATAATTTACACACGCACACACCCAGTGCAACTAGATGAATTATTAGTATTATCGAATGATTAAACAAAATAATTATTTTTTGATATGAAATCAAACAATCAAAGTTATAAATGAAAGCTCACTATTTAATAAAGCGATAAACTTTTGCATATATCAACATTTATGTAAACTTTTTCCAATTAAAACTAATATTCCTAATATATTAAAATAATCAACTCTAAGATTCATGTTAATTTAAAAATATTTCATAAATATTTGGTATAATTTAACATCTTTATACGAAATTGATAGAAAGTCCCAGATATTAGCATCTCAAAGAACAAGTTACAACTCAAATTTTATAATTCAAATTTCTCCCCATTATTCAACAACTTATATGCACTTTGAAGTAAAATGGTAAAATGATGCAATAGTGTGTATCTATTGCAATGTTTACCAAAAAACAATTCCTTTATTTCAAGTTGTCAAAGATACACCACTAGATATTTCTAGATTGCAATAAATAATGCCTGTATGCAAATTCCTGATAGATTTGTTCCTTTGATTTTGAACAGAGTTGAATACTGAATTGAGTTTAAACAGAGGTCAAAATAAGCAATTTTCGACTCACATAGAAAATAGTATGTATTAAAACCAATTCTAGCGAAGATTTCAAATAGACATGTAAAGATAACTTTATACACCATTTCTAAATTTGTACTTTCGTTATGGGGACATTTAAATTTATTTTTATATACATTTTCATTCCTTTCTATTGCAATACAGTAAAATTTGGTGTCTAGCAAAAGTGATAAGAAACACAAGGTATCCTCCAATAAATGATATAATTGATTATAATTTTCATTGGGGGATATCTTCAGTTAACGGCATATATATTATTCACGGAATAACACATTGAAATATTTGGCAGAAATATTAACATATTTGTGGAGCAAATATACTTTTAATGTGATTATATTTATATTGCCATATAACTACAGCTTTATTAATTTTCTTTTGTTACAAATTATTTAAAAGGAGTTATATGTTTCTCCTTTTAATATCATTTATTGTTAATACAATCAATAACTGAAACACTCATTTAAGCTTGTCAAAAACTGTTGCATTGATATAAGATAATAAATCCGCATTAGCTGTTGTACTAGTACATGCCATTCTATTACTATTTAATCGATACTCAGGGGTGTAAGCGATGTTATTATTGTCAAGTTAGTTGTTCTGGATGTATGCCTCCTCAATTCTTGAGAACTTCAACACTTGCTGTTTACAGTATATTATATTAGAATCTGAAAATTTCCAAACTGTTGTCCATAAAAGTCCATTTCAAAGTACATAAATCTGTTTGTAAGAAAAAAACAATATAGAAAGTAATAAAGTCAATTTTGACTAACAGTGTAACAAATACAAAATCATATTAAATGACATGTGTTCATGTAAATATGCAAATATTAAAAAATTTACCTGAGTGTAAGGTAAATTTAATTAAACCAATTTGGAAGAAATCATCTCTTTTTCCACTGAACCAGATATTAACAAATGTTTATGCTTCATCGTCTGTGTGTGTGTCTGAATAAAACCTTGTACTAGACAAGCATTTTCTTTACTTTCGAAAGCAGCAAACAATGACTGCAACTATAAGCATCATGAAATTTGGTTCCAATAATACAACCAGGATGCTTCTATTAGTTCTTATATTTATCAATTAATAAATTATTAAATATGTTATATTCTAACCATATTATATAAAGGAATATATTTAAAATTATTCATTATTCTCCTAAAATAATATTTAGTGATATTTTATAGCAATATTTCGTTACTATTTAAATTATTCATACATCAATTTCAGTACAACTTCTGTAAGGATTGAATAACAGAGCTTTATGCCTAATGTTGCCATAAAAATTTAAAAATGTTTTAGGAATATTCTGCGCTGAAAGAAACTGTTTTAAAGTCCAGAGAGAGAATATAGTCACTAAGTTTAGACATGAATAAAATACAACTTCATCCAAGTAAATACTAAAATAAAGAAGAAATTACTTCAAATCAATAATCAATTTGCTTTTGTTCATAGATCGATCTACAAAATTTAAATAGAAATAGAAATTCTCAGCAAACACAGAAGGATTTGAAAAAACCTTTAAAGTTAAATTAGGAAATCTTCAAAGTTATAATGGAGAAATGAAAGTAAATAAATTATGGAGTCCTCTATGTTAATAAAATTGTTATGATAAATTAATATAAATAATAAATAATTTATTAAATAAATTCGTATTTCTATTCCATACTAAAAAAATAATATTTCCATGAAAACTTCTCAAAGAAAAGACTTGTTTTATTTTAGATGACATAAATTTATTTTCTTGGTAAAATAATAACTGCAACTTATATAGTTCTTTAAGAATAGTTCTATTTTTTAGAACTATGAAAATGTAATTGTGATTTATATTTCTGTGAGAGTAAAATAATTACACTACATTGAAAAAAATTGTACAAGCATGAATTTATCTTATTTTTTTTAAATAACATTCAATTTTATATATGTCCAAATATTTATTTCTATTTTATTAAACCAACTGAATAATTAAAGGATTTTGGAAATATTTATATATTAAAAAATTTAATTAATAACAAGTACTTAATATATGTTATTTGCATATATTGAGTACTTGTTATTAAATATCAACTTGTACTTGTTATGAAACAAGCACTTAATATATGCTATTTGCATTATAAATTATTAAATTTTCATTTATACGACTAGTCCTCAATATTTTGCCGTTATTTCATCTGCTCAAAATATATGCAATCATGGTAAGCTAAATTATTCTGAATTTTTGAATATTTAACTTATAAATATTCAAAAATATATTTATTCTAAAAATATATTTCTATAATCTCTAAAAATATATTTATTCTAAAAATATATCATAAATTCTTGAGAATTATTACCAAATTTAATTTATATCTAATTCAAAGTTTCCGACTGAAATTCTGATAACATCTTGATTATTTACTTTTGAAATGTATCTTTAATGGAAAAATTGTATTTTGAAAGTTACTTTTTTGCAGACATGTGATTGATCAACTTCCTCCCTGTTTAATAGTTATTTTCTATCAAGTGGTAGTCTGATGTATAAGAAATGGTTACTTAATAATAATGAAAGTAAAATTCCTGATAAAGACAAAAAAGAAAGTTTTAAATCTGAAATGTACAAAAAAAATTTTCTTAGAAATACTAATGCCAGAGAATTAATTTTGGAATTTCTCTTAAAATTTAATTTCATGTATTCTAATTGAAAATTACATCAGTATGATAACATTTACCTAAAAAGAATACAATTTAAACTAGCTAAGAAGCAATTATATCTCAATAAATGTTACAAAATATGTTCGAATGAACTTTTGAATAGAAATAATTAATGAATACGTGATTACTTTTTGACTAATATTTTAAAGTTAGCAATTAAATTTTAATATTTAGTTCAACACCTTAATAATTGCCTCTAATAATGGCATCTAGATAAATGTTATTTCCCATGTGTATCATATACGTTCAAAGTTTTCTCAGTAGAAGGAAAAATATTGATTAAAATTTTTTTTTCATATTTATTTACTAAAAACAATTGCAACATTTGGTTCAAAATAAAGAATAAATTTGAATTTTTTTAAGGATTAACATCAACTCATGCATTTGAAAATTTGCCTGAAGTTTAAAAACAAAATGAAATTTGAAGCAAATTGGAAATAAAATAACATCATAAAAGAGGAATTTTACATTTTTATTGCTTATAAAGTAATTTGTGTGTCTGAATGATTTTCTAACTATTATGTATTAAGGACCTGCGTTAAAAGTAAAATTCTTGAGAAGAAGCAGAAAATAGGAAACATTTAATATGTGTTTTTCAATAAAGAAATTTCAAATTTTCTTTTTTAAAGGCAATAGTTTAGTAATTAAAAATTAATTAATGCGTTGATATATTTTTAATGTTTATAAATTTTACTCTTTCATTGTTTTAATAATATTGGACTACTGTACACCGAAAATTTTATTTTTTACATTTATATTCAAACCAAGTAGGAGAGCGTTGCACAGATTTTCCTCTAATGAGTAACGCACATCATAGATTTTCCTTTAATGAGTAAATGCTTTATTGTGTAAAGGTTTCCTTTAATGAGCGTAAAAGTTCTTAAAAAGAGCATAAATAAACAGCAATATGTTTGTATCTTTAAGAGTGACTTAGTCCTTTTCTAACTATAGAATTCATAAACCATTAATCATGTATTTTTTGGAAGTATAGATAAATTTATAAAAAGTTAAAATATTTTTTTCTGCAGTTATTAATTATTAACACTAATTCAGTAACTTCAATATAGAACAGTTGATTCCATATAT
>JAPDSC010069139.1:0-10304 GCA_026290005.1 Latrodectus geometricus
ATTATTCTACATCTCCAAAGATTTTGATTTTAATTATTTTTGTCTCAAACCTATAATAAGATAGTCATTGAATTATTCATAAAAAACTTTAATGCATTTCTAATAAAACAAGGAAATAATTTTATACATAGGATATGTATGCATTCATATCAAAGAAAAAACGTACTTTTATCTTGAAGATCAGATAAATCACGTGGTGAAAAGAATTGCTAAATACTCTGCCAGATCGGAAGTTGATTTTAATCATTCTCTCAAAATGCACTTAATTGTTACTTTCATTTCTTGATATGCAAATTACATACTTTTTTTAAAAAAATTTTTTTTACTTGAATTAAAATTGTTTTAAAACGTATTTGAATTATATTAAAATCTTTAAATGATTTTTTGCTTCATAATGATAAAAGAATACAGCTTTATAATTCAAACACTTTCAGATTAAACTGTGTATAAATGCACTATGTTAAGCGTAGCCACTCATTCTTCAACAGTATTGCTTTTAGATTCCTGCATTTTTATCTATCTGAGGAAAGTTTATAAGAGTTAAATATGGTGCTCGTATTTTGTTTTGTGCTAGCAGTTGCAGCGTTTCAGCAAGTTCTTTCTCATGTACCATTGAAAACTGGATCCAAACATCGGCATTTTCATAAACCTTCGATCATGATGTCCAAATCTCATTTGGAGGAAAGGAGTCATATTAAGCATCACATGGAAGGAGTAGTTGGTAATGATATCAATCAGATGGCAGAAAATGAGTTAAGATTTCTGTATTTTAAAATGCACGATAGCGACAACAATAACAAGCTTGATGGATGCGAGCTCATAAAGTCTCTTTTGCACTGGCACGTGGAGGAACATAAATCTACAACCCCGGAGGAATCGTGCGATGGGACAACCAGAATCTTCAACAACGATGAACTCTCAAATCTAATTGATCCTATCCTCCATTTAGATGACAAGAACTTCGATGGCTTCATAGACTACGCCGAATTTGTGGCTGCTCAAAAATACCGTGGATTTTAAGTAAGATTATCCATGACTTTTTATCAACATTGAAGAACAACGATTTTATCTTTGTAAGAAGTTTTTAACTGTATCTGACCTGATCTATTATATTAGTTTGATCAAAACTTGCGACTATGGAATTAAGTTTAAAATTCTAAATTTTAAATCTGTACTCTGTATTGTGCTATGAAATAGCAAAAATTTGTAATCTAATGATATTCTCAATAAATTTTAAAAATGACTGTATTTTGTACTTACTTTAAACTAGAAATATTTAGTTAATATAATATTAAGGTTAGTTTTTGTAAATAAAATTTATAAGTATTGAGATCAAACCTTGATTTCAAAGGTTTTTTCTAAAGTAAGAACTTGTTAAGTTTTCATTAAGATTTTGTAAATAAAAAAAAAAAAATAAAAAAAAAATAAAAAAAAAATTTCTTCATTAAAAGACAACAGTTCCTTTGAAATTTAAGGTTAAGTATTGTGAAGGTCGATTTTTTTCCCCTTATAATAAAGTTCTTTAGTGTATAATGGAATATGAACAATTTCAGGGTGTGAAATTGAAAATTAGTTACCTTTTTTAATAACTAATTTCCCAGACAATATATGAAACTCTGATTTTTACATGGTTAAACTAGAAATTTTAGAAGTAAGAACAGTTAAAGCAAAATTTCCATTTATTGCAGTCACACACAGACTTCATTCTTAATCACGTAGTTTGAAGCTGAGTAAAGAACACTTTACTTAAAAAAAAAAAAAAAAAAAAAAAAAAAGTCCATTCACAGATAAGACATTAAATTTCCTTCCCATTTAATGATTTAAAGAAATTTGAGCGGTTTTTCTTTCTGTTTTAAAACAACTGAAAGAGCATGGTTAGTTAAAAATTAAGAAATGTGCGTGTGTAGACTGCCTTTATTGAGTTGAGACTAAATAATAAACTAAATTTTTTACAACACTATTTTTAAGAAAAATTATTAAATTCCGGATATAACCATGAATTTTTTTAAACAAAAATAAATTTTTTTTTTGACTCTAATGAAATTTAGACAATAGCTTTGCCTTTGTTTTTTAAAACCCATGCAAAGCTGTGTTTCAGTGGATTGACTGTGATGTAAGTTTGATTACGTTAAAATTAAACAAAATATCTTCCTTCCATACAAAATGTTTTAAAACCTGAAATTTAAGAGCATTTACAAAAAGCAATCTCCTACCAGAAATAAAGCCATAACTTAGTAAAATATAAGGGAATATGTATAATATGATATTTTAAGCAACTTTTCTTGTCAAGAAAAGTTCACAAAACTTTTAGTGACTTGAATACGTTTGCTGAAATTAAAATGCCTTAATTTCGCGGAAATCTATATTTCCGAAAATCCAGTTCTAATTGATAATGGAAACAGAACAATTTTATTATACTTTAAACTATATTTTCAATGAATGAAGTTCTAATATGTAGACTATATTATCAAGGGAAATGTTCTCTAAAGTTTTTTGGCATGGGTTTCAGGGGAAAAGAAAAAAAAATTTTATAGCCCAGTTATTTTTTAGTTAAAAAAATTATTACAGCTGTCTCGCTTACATTTTAAATGTACCCAAAGATATTTAAATGCTCTAATGATTTTTAATCAAAATACAGAATTAATCCATGAGATAGGTATTTTCTTAAAACCAAGCAATATAGGAGGCTCAATTGCTCATCAAGCGAAAGCGAGGATAAACTTGTTGATTTATAGACCTTGCACCATTAAACCTCCAACCAAGCTAAAGTCTCAGTAGTTCATATTTTAATTTTTATATTGTGCAATGCAGATATACGAAAAATTCCTTGCCTTTGAACTCAAATTCAAAACTATAAAATCTTATTTTTTCAACTGAAAGAACGGTAGTTGGAATGTTAGATCATTTCAATAGAAACAAGTCTTTATTTGATTTCACTATAATGCAGAGAAATTGGTAGTAGAAATTTTACAAAGGACTTTCCGGAAACTTCTCTTAGGACTAAAATAGATCTCAGTTCTTGAGAATAATTGAGCAAATCTTGAAGTCCGACTCTCCTTGACAGGATTTGTGCTTGTGAATAGGCCATAAAAAGTTTAAGTTCTTTCTGTCGCTCAATTGAAATTTCATAAAGATCACATACATTTAAATTTAATTATAGTCAAAGTTCAGATAAGAGTATATAATATATATATTTCAATTTTTCAAGCTATTGCCAAAAGCATACTGTGTTGCTCTACCATTTTAATTTGCTTATAAACTTTGTAGTTGAACTGGAAAATGAGTTGACTGCGATCCCGATGAATCAGAATTTTATAAAAAGCAAAATGCGTGGACATGTTCAAAAGGAACGCTACGTTTACTAACATCAACACCTTTCTTTTTTTTTAAAGAAGGAAAAAATATAATTTTTTTTCTCAGAATTTCAGATGAAGGGTATTCTTAATGTGATGTGTTAATTCTGCAATATTTTAATACATAAATACTGAGTTATTATGATGTCACTTTGATTCTTAAAAATATGCAGTTTCCATCAAAAGAAAATATACTATAATGTAAGCAATGAAAGACTTCTAAAAATGAAAAGGCCATTATCTCTCGTTATATTAAATCAAAGAGAGCAAAAAAGCTTGATTGTTTATTTTAATATTGTTAAGAGTTTATTGCTAAAATATATTTTTTATTATTTATTTAAAATCTCATTTTGGTACATTAAATTTTTTTAAATAATTTATTTAATTTATTTACATAAAAATCGAATGTTTATCGAAAATCTTTAATTTCGCTATTTTATAACTCCTGTAAGCTCATTTTTTTTTCTGAAAAATAACTTAGCTGGGACAGAATTTATCCCTACAAGCATAATAAAAATCCCTAACGCAAGAGTGAGATCATTTCAATAAAGGGAATTTCACACGACGGGGAGGAATAAAGTGTGGGGGAAAATTTAAAAACAAGAAAATGGCGCAAAAAGAGATTCGGATTCCTAATTAGTAAGGGGGAAATAATCGGACGTAATTAAGCGGACGACCAGCCTGCTTCTTGATTTGATACGGAATGCACTTGCCGGTTATTCAGGAAGAAAAAGAAAAAGAAAAAATGCAATTCCTTATATTAGCGATCATGAAGAATAATAAAAAGCACATTTACGCGCCTTTCAGAAAAATTCTTTTGTTATTCTAGCTGTTACTTAACGACGTTAATGCATTTATTCGTAAAAATAGGGAGCCAAGTATAGTAGCTTGTGTTTATTTGTGTATATAATTATCATTTAATGAGGAAAAACGAGCAGTACTCATGCATTCTAAGACTAAAGGAAAGTTCCTGTCTTGAATGCTCAATGCAAATGTTGCGTTTTTGGTGTCTTGGTGACAAAGAGTTTGGTTTCAAGAAGTGAAAGGAATACTAATCATATGTTCATTTACTGCTTAGAATCCGCTTTTAGTTCTTTTGTAAATGTTGACGAAATGTTTTTTGATTGTTTCAAGGAATTTTTGCTTTCTCAAAAGCCTTAATGAAATTTTCGCTCTTAAATGCGATACTGTTTTTATTTTTGGCGATAAAACTAGAGATACGTACTTTTAAAACATATTAGTTTCTGGTGCGCATAAGTGAGCAAAAAATAGGTTTTGTTGCCAGGACAAATTTAATTTTAAAATTTGTTTTTTAATATAATATTTTTAATTCCTAGTGCCATTATTCTTCATTTTTAAACTATATCCTCTAGAATTGATTTCCAAACTAATTAGGATTACATCTTCAATAGTATTTAAAATATTGACACTTATCGTGACACAAACGTTGTAATACAGTTTTCGTTTCAATTTTTTGTCCAGAAATTCAACGGTAGAATTTCATTGAAAACATATTTATCAATTATATTATTTTAAATCGTATCCAAAATTTTTATTCCCATTTTTCTTTAGAATTTGTTCTGAAGTGTAACTTATATAATGAATACTACACTTATACTGTATTTATTATATTGTCATATATTTATTATATAGTATTAATCCAAAAAATTTTATTATTACAGAAAAATTGTGTGGATAACAAATCTTTCTCATTAAGGAAAAATTATTCATAATATCCTGACCAAACTTAGCCAATAATCATTCTGAAAGGGCTTTACCACTTTTCAAATTCGCTGAACTAAATGATCTAATCTATTTGACTAAATAATGTTCACACTGGAAAATTTTGCATAAAAAGTGGAAGCCCAGATGTGTCAGTCTTAATGTTTGATCTTGATTCTCTATGTGTGTGTGATATTTGGTGTTTAATATTAATTGTCTGCATATTAGAATTGTGACATTTAAACTCGGATTATAAAGCCCAACCTAGAACAACATTAACTTTCGGAAAATCAAGCGTGTAGCCTATTTTGAAACACTGCTTAAAAAATGAATACTCACTTTTAAAATAAAAATGTAGGAATTTTAAATTTTATAACAATTATAATGGTTTTTGAACCATTTGTAGCTCATTAAATGATGTTATTGAAATACTACTGGTTAATTTTTCTAAAATAATGTTTTTTACTACGTATTAAATTTGTTTACTTGTACATCACACTATTATCATTGTTTTGCATAGATGGCTAATTGGACAGGGAATTTTGAATCGGCAAAACATTACACTTGAAATTGGAGAAGCACCTACAAATTACCTGAGCTAGCAGCCAAATGATTAGCGATTTAACAGTTCTTGAACTCATTTTCCATCTTTGATTCGAATGCTTATAGTAATTTGGTATCCACATTTAACTGTAGGCTCCGATTCTGATTATATATATATATATATATATATATATATATATATATATATATATATAGCTCTGGTGTGTATAAATCAACATTGAGTGATAAATAAACCGAAATTACAAGCAGTGTTAGTTGAAAGCTGGAGCATTAACCATTCAGTAGCAAACTTTTTTTTTCAACACGAAGTTTTTCCTTTAACGTAGATAAATTTATTTCTTTGTACTCAATCTCTTTTACGGCAGCATATTTATGCCAGTTAATGTATGTACATGTAGTTTATCAGTGAATAGTAGCTTGATGAACATTACAACACAAATTGCGCATTTTCAACGTTAGTTATGTTTAAATTAAAAATTCATATTTCCTGACATAAAGGATTTTTAGGATGCAAGTTACTATCCCTAATTTAGATTATACATATATTTACTATAATTAATGTGTCATGAAAATGAAACCAATTTATTATTGTGAAATCATTTCTGTAAAATTACCACATACTCTCAGAAGAGGAGACAATCTTTCAAAAGATCTTTCTTCAATTCATTTTGAATTGTTTTAGACGAGAAAAGATTAATACAAGTTTATTTATAGTTCCGTATACAATTTAATAACATATTACATGGCATTTTATCTTAATTAAAATCACATGCTATTTTATTAAAATTAATATCTGAATAAATTAACGAATTTTATATTTTTATAATATGGATTATTATTGAAAAAATATGAGAAAATGACATGCAAGTAATATACATTTTTATAAATTTCAAATATGTTGTAGTAGGCCAATAAATTATATTATCGTACTCATTGAAAAGAAGTATTTTTTCTATTTATTTTATACTTGAATAATACTATGGATAATATTAGTATAGTATAATTTATTATATGAAATTATATATATATATATATATATATATATTGGAGAAATTATAAAATATACCGTACTTGATTATAATAGAAGTGAAACTGCCTTCGTATTGCAACACTTGCAATAGAGCTCTCATTTCTAACTTTGTTGTGATATTAACCTTGAGCAAGATTTACATGCAGAAGAGAAATTAAACTTGCTATTTTTTGATAAAATGATTTATTTTTCAAAGCTCCATACAAATCCTCATAAATAAGTGTACAAAAAAATAAGATTAAAAATTTTTACTTATAAACAAGAGGAATGAGTTTTGTATTTAAATAATTCAATTTAGTTTGTCTTATGTGTACTATATAAGAACTTTACATAACTACTATATAAACTTTACGTAGAATAAAACAACTTATGCGTTAATCGCGTTAAAAAAAGAATTTAATTATATTGTTAGAGAAATTAATTAAATACTATTGTTAGAGAAAGGGAGCTCTAGATTTGTTAAATCTTGGTATTTTGATTTCAACATAAAACAAAACCACACTAATAAAAGGTTAAAAATATGATTGATGAAAAAGTGAGTATATCGTTAAATTATGGCTTTAAATACGATTAAAAAATGTTGTTACTTAAATACAAATGCTTACATCTGTGATTGCAACATTTGATATACGATATTTCAACTACTCTGGACAGGTGGCTATACAGAAGTAATTAATCCACCAGGGTAACAAGAGTTTCTGTTCCGCAACGCATTCATTCCAGAAACCAACTGCGATCAAAGTTAATCACAAACACGTTAGTTAGACTGTTTTTTAGGGGAAAATGTTCACAAATGAATCGAAATGTGCATTGAAAGTCAATAAAATATTTGTATGAGGCACAAGAACATAAAAAAAACATTCTACTCCAGAATATTTTTGAACATCACAGATTTCGAATTGGAAGCATCATAGTTTGGCCTGGAATTTCTTTGAAATATCACACCAACTTATATTCTATACATTTCTGTATAGGATGAATTCTTAGACCCAGTTGTAAGGTTGTACACTGCAATTACGTTCTTTCAGTTGCGTATCCTCATAGAGTCATGATCAAGAAATGAAGGGATTGTTCTAGGATGTACTCTGTGCACTCACCAGATCTAAACCAGTCAATCTTTAAAATGCCGCGTTATGCTTGTACATTTTCATTCACATCCGCAGACCTTGAAATTGCTTTGCAGAAAAAGTGGTGATTATTTGACTGTTTCGGAGTTTCGAAATTACATAAAGAATGAATGCTGTAAAATCTGCAAGTCGATGCGTTATTCCTGATTCACTCAGATCCAGTTAATGTCTTTTATCTGTAGTTCTGATTAAAAACTTCTTTTTGTTTAGGACTCCAAACGATTTATATTTATAATTTTTGACATATGTTTTCCTTAAATAAATATATTTGTTATTTATAGCCATTTTTAGTGTTACACTATTTTTTGAAAATGAGTAACTTTCTAAATGAATGAATGATCATTTTTAATTAAAGTTATATAATATCAAAATTTATTAGCAATTAATTTATTTTTATTGAATTCTTGGGAAGTAATAACCTTATTGAAACCATATTTCTAATACAATATGTGGTACAGAACTCTAATTTTAAGAAATTCGTTATATTAAACAGGACAGAAATGGTAGACGAATGATCATTAAAGATGAATGTTCAAAAACATGTACATTAACTATTTTTCAATTCTTTAAGTATATTATTATATATTATAATTTTTCTATAAAAAGTGCTTAAAGATATCTGTAACGAAACGTATATGAACTTATAAGTCGTAGTAATTTATTGTATAGACCGTAAAGTCCAGGCTTTGAGTCATGAGACTGTTCACTATGTCATAAAATTTTGATTTGGTTTCTAAATTGTATATAAGAGATACAATTTTGTGTTTATTTCTTCGCTTAGGTAATTTTGAATTGAAATTAATACATTATTTAGACATTTTTTCCCAGTTAAAATGACATGAAAATTATGCGTATTACATTTGAATGAGGAAAATTCAATGTGCTACACAAAATCTTGACTACATTCATTAAAATAGTTAACTGTAATTCTCACGTTAAATTATATAAATAACTACAGTTGGAATTTGTTTTATGTTTTTTATGCATATTTATATTATATACTTTTTATACCCTAAATTTGATGTTATACATTTATTTTGATCTTTCATAATTTGATATCCTATAGCTTTGTTTATAGAAAATCAGTTTCTTATGACAAAAACTTCAGAAATCTTTCTTTGCTGACATTAAAGCTGAACTATCTATTCTGTAAATATCACAACCAGCGATCTATTTATATTGCAAAATTTTTCACCTTTATATCTTGATTTACTTAAAAAATAATTTTTAGGATTTTCAGATAACTTAATCTACTGATATAACTTAATATACTTCAATTACATATTTAAATATATTTTTTATAGAATATAAATATTCATATGCCTTGAGAAATATATTAAATAAAATATTTACGAATTAATATTCACCTGATATTAGAAATTACATTCATGCTAAAAATTGCTGTGAATTCCTGAAAAAACGTGCTTTTTAAGGAGAAGGCCATTTTTTATTTCCGGAGCAACGAAAGGTTGATTTTCTTTTCCTTTTCTTTACTTCTTTCCGGCATAACTACGATTCCACCCCTCTCTTTAAGAAGGGGAAAAGTCAACAGGCTTTTACGAAGGCTACAAAAATTAGGTGTTAAGCTTTTATAATTCGCAGAGAAAGTTTGCTATCTTGTTAAGTTTTTCAGATTGTTTGAGAATACTGCTAAACCATTAATATTCACAATTTCAAAACACTTTGAGAATATACGTGGTATATATTAATTACTTTGTAGGAACTACCTTGAGGTTAATGTAACGTATTTTATCTTTTCAGCCTAAATCATCTTAAACTTAGATATAAAAAATTCAGAAGCTTTTATTATGTAATGAATCAAATAATCACATGTAATGAATAAAGTAATAAATTATTAAGAGACTTTAAAATGATTTTAACTTATATTGAAGACAGAATGTGTATGGCCTTAAGTACGTTATCTCCTATAAATGATCAAATAAAATCCACCAATTTTTTTTCTCAATTTCTCCAATCCAACTGTTTTACAAAATATTATTCATAATGAATTTAACCGATTGAGATTGTTCGTAAATTAATCAATTGCAGTGCAACCAGTATATGCTCTGCACATCTTGTGATTAGGTTTTGGTTTTTAACTGACTCATAATCAAATTAGTAGTTGAATGGTAAAGGGGTCTAGTATTTAACTCAGCAATTGATAAATGTGACTTAAGTTCAAGCATAAATATTTTTTATTGTTCAGAACTCACTTTAAACTGTGTTGATCTATGTTGAATTAATCTTCGCGTGTCAAGAAAGTAATGACTATTACAAATTATGCTTTCTAGCCGATTTAAGTAAGAAAACGAAGTAAAGACAAATATTGAACAGTTCTTGATATTGTTTAAAAGTTATTTTTCCAAATCGCAATGCTTCATCGAAAGCTAGGTATATATTTTTCCCGGGAAATCATGGCTCGTGAAAACTAGCGCGTTTGACCTCAGCTACAGTGAATCATAAATATAATCTTCCCCAACCAATTAAAGGATTTATGCATGCATCTTA
>JAPDSC010069142.1:0-13912 GCA_026290005.1 Latrodectus geometricus
GTTTTAGTAATTTTTTTAGCTTCTTACTAGCTTTTATTTTTCTAGATAATTTAATAAATTATAGTTGTGTTTCTTTTATTTCTTGTGAGGTTGATAGTAAATGTTCTTATGTCAATTCAATTGCTTATAAATTTTAGTCTCTCTATGCACGCTAACTTTTGTAGTGGTTTGGAACCCACTTAAAATATACCAGTTAAATTAACCAAACTAGTTGGTGAATGGTTAGTGCTTTGCTTTTCTATTTAATGAATTGAAGCTTTACTTGAGGCATTGATGTTTGTAGTAATTTGCAATCAACATTAAACTATAAGTTCCAGATTAATTAATTATCATGTTCAAAAAAATATTTGTAGAGGACAAATAAATGAAAAAAAATTTTTTATAAAATCACTAGCAAACATTTTAAGTTGTTTTAATATAGCTTAATTTAATCACTTACATTTATATTTTAAATATTAATTGTTAGCTATTAATCAGTCAATATGTGAGGTTTTCAAATGTTCAAGTAGTTATTTTTCATGCATCTTGAACTACATTAAAGTGTATATTTATCTAAAAATATATTTCATAAGTGGTGATGTAGTTTATTAAACTGCTATTCCTTTGTTTTAGTTATCAAGGCCCACAAGAAAATGGGCGCTTTCCCAAAAGGAATTACAAAAGAAAAAATACTGAAGAACATCAAGCAGCAGATGATAAAACAAAGAAAGATGTGACATGAAATGTACTTATATTATTTAGTGTTATGTTTTTTTTTGAAATTATTAAAGATGTTTTAACTATAAATCAATGTATACTTTTTTATTATAACTGTTATTTGATACAAATATTAATTTATTCACCAATAACATTTTCAATAATTAATCTAACTAGTTAGTTAATTTTTGCTATTTAATATTACAAGCCTTTATATTAAATAAAATATTTTATCCCTTGAAAAATAAATTCTTAATGAGAATCAATATTGAATTGTTATTCTTAAAAAGTTGACTCTTTGAATAAAATAAAAACTTATTAGACTAATTAACAAAAAACAATGACAAGCATTACCAATCTTTGACATATTTGATAGTTTAATGAACCAAAAATATATGTTGTGTTTCATTAAGAACTGGAGATCAAACATAAATTTAATGTCAATTATATTTAATTTCATTCTGTAATCTTTAGTGAATAATAGATATTTATAGAAAGCTTATTACAAATTCAGTTTTGTATTTTATTAAGGAATTGAATAAAAATCTGAGTTTTGATCTAATCTAATCATTCAGAGTAGAAGGATAGATTTTATATAACAATTTTATTAATATAATTTTTTTTGTGTTTCTTTTATTCTGAATTTACAATTTTGATTCTTATTTAAATGAAATTTTTTCTGTAATTCCAATATTAATTTGTGAGCAATTCATTTTTTGAAGTAGCTAAGTTTTCAGTATAAATAACTGCTTTTTCATATAAAAAATTGCTTTTTACGCTTATTGAACATGTTCTTTAATTTCAATAGGATATTTAATTTTACCATAAATTTAAATTACTTGTATTTTATTGAATATACTTTCTATGCAGCATGGTTTTTATCTTCAAAATATTGATTTTAAAATTTGGATATTTCAAAAAAATATATTTTTTAATTATTATGATTTACTTCATTAAACTTATAGAATTAATGAATCCAATCCATGGATTTTGAAAAAATACATTGGCTAGAAGGAAGGGGATCATATTCATTAACTTTATATTACTCATTAATTCTTTTTTAGATATTTCTAAATATTTACCTTATAGACATTTCAAAGTAAGAATTCATTGTTTAAATTTATTATAATAAATATAACTATGATAAAAAATGTTTCATTGTAACTTGAAGAAAAAAAAAAAAAAATCAGATTATAATATTTCTCTGTGGGTTAATTTTCCAAAAATGAATGGCTATATTGATATTTTCAGCAAGATAATGCAATCATGTATGAATTTGATATGAATTCATGAAGTGTTCAACTTTTTGTATGATTGCTTACATGGATATAAGTTTTACAACTAATCATACATCGTATATTATTTTAATTTTTTTCTTTTTTTGCGAATTCTTTGAAATGTTTAGTAGAATTAAGATGCAGATGTATACAATCATTTTAAGTATCTTGGTCATATAGTTGTATTATACCAAAATCAAACTTTGCATTTTAGACTCTTAATTTTTAGTCTTAAAATGACTCATATTAGTTTAATAATTTGAGGGCAGTCAATAAAAGTTGTAAAATTCTTTCGTCACTGCACCAGAGTTTCTATTATTTATACTATAAGTTTATATCTTGTATAATTGTTTGAGAAACCAAAAGGCATATTACAGGACATAGTAAATATCTATTATTTTTTCTTTAAAATTACTACTTAGTTTGTCTTATGGTGTACTGACAAGCCTTAATAATTTTTAATGTAGCTTGCGATTATTTTCTGCGTATTTTTAGGATAATTCGAAAAGCATAAATAATCTTTTATATGCTGAAAAGCACAATAAAAACGTTATATGTAATCTCTCTCAAAACTTTTACTCGTCCCAATTTACTTAATCCAACAAAATGTTGTAATGATTTTAACATTTTCTTCTTTTTTACTTTTCATATCCATGAAGTTTTCTAAACCATTTAATAAAGATAGATTTGATGTAAAATAAAAACTAGTTTTATTTTAAATACTTTGTATTATTTATAACATATTTAAAAGCGTTCTTTAATTTCATTACTATTGCTTAAAAAGTAATTTTGGCATTTTTATATAAAGTTCTTTGACACAGTGGAGAAAATAATATAACAATGAATGAAGTAATTTGAAAGAGTTTCCATAAACATTAGGCCGTATTCGCTTGTTGCAATGAAGCAAATGGAAAATTTTCAAGCATCTAACCCAACAGATGTGATGGGATCGCTATATATATATATATATATAACTACTAAGTTAGTGTTTTTACTGTCTATCCAACAAATGCTTAAATCGAATTCGAGACCTTCAACTTTGAATAGTGTGGTCCTATCATCCTGTCATAAATGAGCACACACAAAGCTGTGTTATAACATTGTTAAATGCAAGTTAAATTGATTAAACACACTGAATGCTAATTAATAACCACAATCATATTTTATTTCTCTGTGGTAAAACTATTGCACTGACAATCTTTGCTTGCTGAACATCAAAAGTTGAGCCTGTATGACTCCTTTCTATGTGACGTCAGTGGAGGGATGTTGAACTCTACGAAATGTTTAATGTGGATAGGCTCTCTTTGTATAATAGAATCTTCATATTGATCAGGTATTGAATCATCCGTTAATCTGCGCTTTAGGTCCCCTATTCTGCCAACTTGGCGATAAATGCACCAAGCGTGGTAAACCAGACGTTTTTATACCTTGAACTTGAACTTGTAATCTGAGTGCCAACCCTAAGGTTTCTACTCATTCATCTTGTTTTAGTGCTGTTGGCCTGTGATTTTAAAAGTCATTGATTGAAAGAGAAGGAAAGAAGAACGAAAGGGGGATCATTGCCCCGAAATAATTGCATCGCTACAGTGGTAGGCGGCAACTGGTCTTAGATGGATATCTTCTTTGAAGTTTTCAAATTGAAAGATGCTGTTGAAATTGGCAGTATTGCAGTGAGTTGCTTTTTGATAATACTTATGGTTAATGCTGGCAATGTAATTATGAAGAGGCTTGAGGCAGAGATCATGATGAATAGATTTATTTCTAATGTAGTAAGGGGAGTTAGTAATTCTTCTGAGGATTTTATTTTGAAATACGGTCAGTTTCCTGAGTTCTTTTTCTTTGATAGTGTTCCAGGCAGGAGAAGCATAAGTGAGTATAGGTCTGAGGATTGCTGTGTAGATGAGTCTTTTAGTTTTGATTGTTGCCTGGGAGTGTGGTCCTATTAAGGGTTTTAATTTGTTATAGTATGCATTTGTTTTGGCGATGACTGATACAACATGATCTTCCCAGGTTAGTTTATGATTTAAAGTGAGTTCAAGATATTTTGCTTTTTTAACAATTGGAACTTCAGTGTTGAAGAGGATTAAGTTGTTGGTGATTTTTGTCTATTTCTTGCTCTAATAATTAAAAGTTGAGATTTTTGGGCGTTAATTTTGACTTTCCATTTTTGGCACCAGTTTTCTATTGCTTCAGCTTTATTTTGCAGTCTGTCAATGGCAAGATTGACATTTTTGGATTTTGTTATTATTCCAGTATCATCGGCATATAAGGGCAGTTAGGCTATTGTAATCAAGTTTATCTATGGGAAAGTCGTAAGTGAATAGTAGATAGAGGATTGGCCCGAGGATGCTCCCTTGTGGGACTCCAGAATTGATATTTCTAGTTGTAGAGGTGTGATTGTTAATTTTGACTTGAAACTTTCTGTTTGATAGGTAACTTTGTAGGATTCTGATTAGATTAGTAGGAATTTTGGTATCTATTAGTTTGAAGAGTAGACCAGTGTGCCAGACACTGTCAAATGCCTTTGCGACATCAAACATGAGGAATGCGATGGATTGCTTGTTGCGGATTGATCTGCCCATATAGTCAATGATGCGGATAAGTTGCTTAGTGGTGTCTAGGTTTTTTCTGAATCCATATTGTTCATCAGGAAGTTGGTGGAGTGAGTGTTGAAGTCTGTTTAGTATAATTCTTTCAAAAATTTTGCTTATTGTGCTGAGAAGGCTTATAGGCCTGTAATTTTGTGGCATAACTGGATCTTTGAGTGATTTAGGGAAGAGAATAACGATGGCTTTTTTCCATTGAGTTGGAAAGTATTGATTTTGAAGGCAGCTGTTGAAGATGTTTTTAATAATTTCGAGGTAATTTTGAGGGATATTTTTGATCATTTTGTTACTAATATTGTCTTGGCCGGGAGCTTTGCGATTTTTGAGGTTTTTAATGATTTTAACTATTTCTTCAGTGGTAGTTAGGGCAATAGATTCGGCAGGTGCATTGTTTCTGAGGAATTTTGTTACAGTTTTTCTAATAAGTTTGTCGGAGTCTTCATCAGGATCTTCATTATTAGGTGAGAATTGGTCTTCAAGGGAATCAGCAAAAACTTCGACTTTGTCCTTGGAATTGAAAACAAGACCTTGCTTGCCATGAAGTGGTCTGTTTATATGTATATCTCTTTTGAGAGTTTTGGTTAGTTGCCAGGTGGAGTTATTGTCGGTGCAGATGTTTTCTATTTTATTATTCCACGATTTTTTCTGATAGCTTTTGCATAGTTCACGAATTTGTCTGTTTAGTTTATTCATTTCTATTTTAAAGTTAGGATCCTGTGTTTTTTGCCATTTTTTGCGAGTCCAGTTTTTTTGTTTGATGATAATTTTAATTTCTTTTGGTAGAATATGGTGATTAGGTATTGGATTTTCGTGAGTTATTGCTCTGTTAATGGCATGCATTTTGAAGGTCTTCGTTAAGTTTGTTGATGGAGTTTTCTATTTCATTGCAGTCTGTTGGTGGCGGGTAGTTTTCACTGTTTCTGATGAGTTTTTATACCTAATGAGCGCTTTATGGCAACCTCCGTAGAAAATAATTTGCGCTTTTTCGCGCATGCTCATTAATTGGTTTTTTCTTTTAGCATTTTCATTGGTCGTTAATTAGTTTCGGTTTGAAAAGTCGGTCATTTCATTGGTTGCTAATTAGTTTAAAACCGTTAAAAATCGTATTCCATTATCGCTATGGCAACAACGTTTTTGAAAACCCGCCAAGTACTTGACCCACAGCACACTTTCGCCAAGTTAGCAGAGTAGGGGACCTAAAGCGCATTTTCACCGAATCATCTTTCTGATCACGAGATATACGGCATTCCCTGCCAAGCTATCTGGAAAAAGACAAATCGATGATATTTCTGTCTGTGTAGAAAAAGTACATTAAGTTTTTACGAACAAGAAAGTATTGAAGGTTTTATTTCGCCATTATAAGCTTTACAATTCTGTGTTCAGGATTGCTATCAAATATTCCTCGTAACAAAATAAGTTTTTTTAATGAACTTAATGCATTTCCTATAATTATTTGTAATTAATCTTGTTATTTAATTGAAATTTATGCTTTTTATTTTTATTTATTGGAAGGCTCTAAAAGGTAAACTATATATTCGTTATATTCTATTTATTAAAGTTTACATATTCAGAAATATGTAAAAATGAATATTTGCTTACAGTATAAATATATACTACGAGTAAAGAAAAAAATTTTGTGAAAAATAAGTGAATAAAATAAGAAAATAAAAAATTTATTAAATATTTTAAGAAATGCTACGAGTAAAGAAAATTTATTGTTGCTCAGTGAAGTCAAGATAAACACAGATTGTTCACAGCAACTTTGAGTTTAAATGTGTTTGTGTACTTTTGTCAGTTATATGAAAACAATTAAATTATTATGCATGATTAAAGGATAAAAATAACGCTAAAATATATCCCTTTACAAAAATATAGTATTTATGATGTTCCCACGATACTGTCGTCTGCAGGATAGTTGAATAACACAAAACACATTCCTTTTAGACGACACATTAACACACACAAACATTAAATTAGACATTTATCTTCATTTTTAAAAGATAAATAGTTTTCATTGACCAGGAACAGGAATTCGCTACCCATCAAATAAAACAAACCAACTTATCCTTTTCTTTCCGATGCGAATGATCCACGCTATCTACATATCTCTACCCCTACAGATAACGAAACCAAAAGTTCTAATTTCAGTTAACTTTCTGACTTTCATGGCATTTTTACTTAAACATAGTAAACAAAAATAGAATTTTTTTCTATTTTGATAATGAGTATTTGATTTTTTCAAAATGGGATTTTAGAGCATTTTAATATATGATTAATAATTACATTAAATAAATATGATTTTAAATATTTTTCAGATTTAAAATTTTTTAACTCGAAATACTGTTTTAATGTAATATTAAACATGGTTATAATTTATAATGATCCCAATATAATTAATTATTGAATGATATTTCATTTAAATCTGAAAAAAATATTTAACTCAATAAAGTTCGTTATACTTATTAAAATTTCTAAAAACATAAATAAATATTTTTAATCATTTATATTTAGAAATTCGATTATTTTCGAAACTTTTTACTATAACAAAGTATCCAGAGTAATATACAGAATGACTATTTGACTGGGATTATTAAATAGAATGACTATATTTTACAACATTGAAGTATTTATCATTATAAGTTATGTTTCAATTCAAAGTTATCTAAGTATATAATTTTATAGTGTCAATTTATGCATTTATTTTTACCGTATAAAATTCAGAATCGTGATATGTGCTGCTCAGTTTTAAGACATCAGCAATTCAGATGTTGATTTATTATTAAAAAAGGCATTGCTATTATCATCTAAATCAATTATATTTTAATATACATTCTGACCCTTTACGACTTTATTGGAACTCAGAAAGAAAATATTTTTCAATAATAATAAAAAAAAAATTCCTGACTCAAAAACGAAAGCACCCTTTAGTAATAAAATATTCGAAAGAAGCTAATCTTTAAATAATTAATTTTTATTAAAGTATCCTTTCGCTTTTGAATTACAAAATAGTAGTTTTTTATAATAAATTTTTCATCGCAAAAACATAAAAATTTTTCAAATAAATGCAAAAGTATGAAAAATTATATACATATATATATATGTATTAGCATTTTATTAGTATAACACTTAATTTTAATATTAAGATTTAATTTTTTAAATTTACAATAAATATTTTAATGATATTCTAACATTACTGCAAACAAATAATTTTTTTTAACTCACTCAATGATATCTTGATAAGTAATATTTTAAATGTTTGGAATATATTTTACACATTTATGCATATTATGTGTATGTTACTAATTCATATTATTGATTTAAAATGATTATAAGGAAAACAATCTAGTCATTCTATTTCTATGATAGAATATCAGAAAGTTGTAATCTATTATTATTGTCTTTATTTTATCCCCATTTTTGAAAATATATTTTGAGATTTGATTGATGTTTATGAAAATACAAATGGTATATTATCTTTTATGTGCATGTTTTTATTTTTAATAATTTTTGTTTCTTGTGCTTTTTTTATGTGAGAGAATTTTTTTATATGACAAATTAAATTTTATTCCTGATAAAACTGATTTTACTTTAATCGTGATCTATAATAAAATGGATAAAAAGTAATAATGCAAATGCATTATAACTATGAACTTATTGTTAACCTCCGTTTATATTTTTAATCTATTCGAGTATATTATATAGAATAATAAGGAAGAAAATAAGGAAGTTAATCTAATCAAAATATTGTATTCTGATTATTTTCAAATTTTTACTTTGAACGTAAACGCTTTTTGAATTTTTCCTTCTTATCATTTTTTAAATTCAAAATAGAATGTGAACTATTCTTTTGAGTTAAAAACAATTTTAGTGATTTTTTTTTGTTGGTAAACTTTTAAAAAAATTAAATGATGGCAACAGACCATGATAGGGGGACACTTACTTCAAATAAAAACAACTTTTTCTCGAGTGAACAAAAAATATTTGTAAGAAACGTTAAACTATACGAAAAATTCTTATTATCAAAATAAGAATAATAATTCTTTTGAATCCTAAAAATAAGGGAAACGATTTTTAATGGAAATAATATTTTTTCTTTGAAGTACGAGATATTTATTATGATAAGTTTTGGGCTTTCTTATTATTCTGTTTTTTATCAGAACACATATTTTTCTCGAATTCTTCCAAATTACGAATAAGATTTTTAAAAAGGTCTATTCGAAAAAGAACGCAGAAAGATATAAACTGAGTTTTTACATATTCTTTGCCATTTAGTTTATTCTGAAATCTAAAATAAGTGCTTAGAATTTATTTTATTCCTGCAGGGTAATGTCTTTCTTAGAGGTAATTCATTTTCATTAAAATTTAGTTACAAAAGTATAAATTAAATCTTCATTAACTCCTTTAAAAAAACTGAGATCTTTTTATTATTTTCAGAAAAAACTTAAGAAATTTAGAGTTATAGAGTTGAAGATGTTATTGGAAAATAATAATTTATCTTGCTATGGAACTAAAGCTGTATTATTTCAGAGGGCCGTGCGTCTTTTATACTGTCCTAAAAAATTGAAAACTATTGAGAAAGAAATTGAGGAATTGTACAAGTAAGTATAAATATTTTTCTTTTTGTTTTTATTTGCTTACTTTATGTACATATTTTAGTATTTTATATATTTTCAAGTTATTTGTTTCATAAAGTTTAAACTATTTATAAAGTGCATTATTGGGAAAGTATAAATTTGTTTGAATTGAACGAAATTATTTGAAATTAATTGAAAGAATGTTACCTATTAATTTTAATTATTTTATTACTTTGATGTTAGATATATTTATCTTAATATAAATTCTTGCTTTAAAAATT
Source organism: Latrodectus geometricus (assembly GCA_026290005.1). Classification (NCBI taxonomy): domain Eukaryota; kingdom Metazoa; phylum Arthropoda; class Arachnida; order Araneae; family Theridiidae; genus Latrodectus; species Latrodectus geometricus. The sequence goes on from JAPDSC010069142.1 coordinate 9,435, forward strand.
TTATTTCATCTGATGTATTCATCGAAACATGTAAATATTTCGATCAGAAAGACGATATCATTTGTACTTTTTATTGATCATTAAAGTTCGAAAATTCATGATGTCGAAATTATTTTCACTTTTATGAATATAGTAAAAATTTTTTTAAATTATCTGCTTTCTTAATTATCTGATTTTTTTTAAAATTATCTGTTTTTTTAATTATCTGTTTTTTTATATTGTAAAAATTGTACGTTATGTGTAAAAATGTACATGTAGTGTATTTTCAGTGAAGTATATAAGCATTTTCACACGTGTTCATTTATGCATGAAGTTTGACAGGCAAATGCATATATGACTAATATTAATTATTAAGTTTAATTTGTTTCTATGGACGTTCGAAATATCATTACATGTACATTACGTTGTTAAAATAAAAACTACTTGTTCCCTTTAAATACTAAACATATGAACAAATTTTCTCGGTTTTAACTAGTATGGTATAGCATGAATATTTTTTACTTTTTTACAAAAAAGTACTTGCAAATGATTTCTTGATATTATTCGAGGTTTCTTTTACTTATATTTGCAAATCTAATTTTTTCGTAACTAAATATACCATTTTTATTAAAGTCTCACTAATGTTTAGATTCCATTAATAAATATCTATATTAATGATGTCATGTAAAAGTTTCTTAAAAAAATTCTCTCTTTAAAACTATTTGATTTCCTGTATTCTATTTTATTTGTTATTGCTTTTGTATCACATAAACTGTCGATTGTTCAATACTATTAATTTGATTTCACTGATTTTACTGATCCCAATTAAATAAAAACTATACTTGTCTAATGTTTATTACATTATTATCTATTACTAAAATGGAAGAAAGCTTTTAATTAATGAAACAAATGATTGATTTGATGTAATTTATTTATTGACCAATCACTTAGCAATGTGTTTCTCACATTACATCTTATACATTAATAAATATTATATTTAAACAAGTTTGAATATAAAGTATTTACAGTCAGCCAACTATTATCAGAAATTAATTTAAACTGATGTGCTACCATATTTATTTTCCTAATTGAAGCTATATACCTTAAGTAAAATGCCATTACCACCAAGCTCTTCCCTTACGATCCCCAGTTAAATTATTTTATTTCCATTTTTTTTAATATAAAAAATGAATGAGAAATTCATTAATTATGAAATCTGAAAGCAAGTTAAAATCGTAAAATTTTATGCTCTTTTATATTAATAACTAAAAAAGATTGCTACAATGGTATTAATGATATACGAAAATTTGTCAATTTTCGATTCCATATTTTGTTTTCATATCATGTTTCGATTCCATATAAAAAATTTAACAAAAATGTTTTTGTATAGTAACATATGAGTCACTCAGATACTTATTTGCTAAAGTCCATTTTTTTATATTTTCTGAATTTTGTAAATTTTAATAGAATAATTAATATTTTGCATATTTTTATGTTTACTTCACTTTTATAGATCAGATTCTTTATTTTTCTTTTGAATAAGTTCCATAATAATTTCAAATCTTATCGTGAATAAATCTACATTTTATATATTATTTTTGCATGAGCTGTGAAATGAAAACTAAATTCTTCTTTCGAAAACAACGGTAAAAAAAACAAATACATAATAACTGTGTTTGTTCATTTATTCTATTTAATAAATAACTTAAAATTCAAATAAATAAAAAATTAAAAAATTTTAATGAGTTTTATGTACCAATTGTTTTTTAATTTTAATGCATAAACTTTTGTTAAAATATAAAAAAATTGCAACAAGCATAATATTGGAATATTCGTAAAAAATTGTATGTTGAATAATCAGTGAAGAATTTTTCTTTTATTACAAAAAATTTTGATTTTTTAAAATTATAAAATTTAATGTACCGTTATAATAAACGAAAACTTCAAATGCATACATGACACATCCTAATCGAACATAATAAACCATTTTATTCTTGCTCAAAAAAAAAAAAAAAAAAAAATGTTGTTTCAAATGCCCGGCCTCTAGGATTTCTATCTTTCAGCAAACATATTATTGTTTCAAGGGGTGGCAATGATGACATTTTTATACAAAGGAGCATCCAGTGGGAATGCCACCGTGCCTTTGGAAATGGTTCCTCGTAATTTAAAAACAGTGACCAAGCAGAGTGTACTTAAATTTGTCTTGCCATTCCCAGGTGTATCATTTCACTTGGAGGACATTGCGACCACGACATTTTTAAGACGCCCCCAACCGCCATTAGTGAATACTGCGCATGTTCTGTTGGATCAGGATTTGAACTCAGTACCTTCTGTAAGAATAAAGACGCTCTAAACAACCAAGCCATTTCTCTCATTCTTACAAATAGAAATCATTCTATTTGATCATTCTGATACTGATATATCTTAAAAATTGGTAAAAAGAAAGAAAATTATCCGAATGTCCCAGAAGTTAGTAGGAAACGCAGCAAGAAACCTGGTAAATTATCTAAATATACTGAAAATGAAATATGAAAAATAATACATAACTGCTGAAGTATTCTGAAAAATAATATATAACAGCAAACATTTCTTTTTTTAAGTTTATTTATTCTAGTTTCCCATTTTTTATATAATAGACTTCTGAATTACAAGTAAAGAATTTGTTGCAAATATTTAACTGTACCTGAAAAATGGCATAAAAAGTTAAATAGTAAACAAAGTAAGCTATCAAAATAAAAATAATTTCTGCAAAAGAATTGATTTCATATGAATTTGATGTATTGAATTCAAATATGGTATATTTTGTTTATATACTCAGATTTATAAAAGCTAACATTTTAGAAAAATATATATTCCACTTATATATATAAATTGTATTAATCAAATTAAAAAAAATCCGAAATTCTTTTTATTGTGTTATACAAACATGATGTAATAAAAATAATTCCAAGTTTTGTCATCAAATACTTTTTTTAGGTACCAGAAAACATATATACCATCTTAGCCCAAATAAGTAATTAAAGCGCTAGTTATTTGGGCTAAGATAAAGAATATTTCTTTTGCTAAAATGTCCAAAAACAGAGTTTGAAGAAGATATTATTATATGAAATTAGAATGGTGAGCATTAAATAAGAGCTTCAAACTACCCATTTAAAGACATTTTAAGGCCGCGGTGACCTGGCTCGTTAGGGCGTCATTCTCGTTACCAAAATGTTGTGAGTTCGAATCCCGGCTTAGACGAAGATCCGTCATGTTCACTAATGGCGACTGGGGCATGTAAAATCTGTGGGGTTGCAATGTCCTCCATGTTCCCATTCCAAATTAATACCTCTGGGGGTGGTTGGAGCCAGGCTTTGGGTCTTCACTGGTTTCAATCTCTAAATTGGAAGCTTTGGATGGTGCTGCCATCTATGAGCTAAAAGTCGTACTTCCACCTTCGTATGAGGGTGCTTTATTTTAAAACGGAAGACGCTCTCCCTCTGACTTCATTCACCCCTTGGCGGGTGAGCTTGGCATTGCAACAAAGACATTTTATTTGAATTTAAATTAAAAACATTTTTCTATTTTCTTTATTTCTTGGAAATAGGGTAACCTATAACTTAAAATATAACTAGATTGAAAATGACTTTTTTCAAGCAAAACCTTTCTTTGTTAGTTTAAAAAACAATCTGGGAAGTTTCAAATTATCAAGGAACCAAATATTCTTTCTCCTGTAAAAATGCCCGACAATGGGGTTCAAACCTTAATAAATCGACATGTAAAAAAGTAAAGCTGGAAAAAAAACTTCATATTTAGATTTAGCATTTCACCGCAACAAAAATTAAAATCAATAATAAATTGCATGGATTAAAAATTGTTTTTCTTTGGAGTTGTGTTATAAAACAAATAAATAGTTAATGAAATATGATTTGCTCTTTTTTTTAAAGGAAAATTAAAAATGAAACATATAAAGTGAGTATTATATATTATAGATTGACTTTTGTTCCTTTGAGAGCAAGGAGGAAGAAAACCATTCAAATTACAGAATTAACATCCCAGCTAAAGTCGTATTTATTGTTTAATGAAATACAAGAAATAGTTAAGAGTCAAAAGCTTGGTAAGTTATTTAATTTTCTCAGGACTTGTTTATCTGTTATTTTAATCGAAGCAATACATATAGTATTTGATAAGATTATGCATTTTTATTGATTTTCTAAAATTGTTTTGAGAAAATATTAAAAACTTATTTATAAAATTAAAATTCAAGAAACCACACACTCTGTCCCTAGTTTAATTGAATTGGTTGCTGAATAATTGGTTTCAGTACAACTCATGGATTCCAAGTGTGGATATTTGTGGAGATAAGGAATATACATTACTGGCCATTAAAATTGCTACACCAAGAAGGCGACATGCTACAGACGTGAAATTTATACGAAAGGAAGAAGGTGCTGTGATATGCAAATGATTAGCTTTTCAGCGCATTCAGACAAAGCAGGCGCCAGTAGCGACACCTAAAT
>JAPDSC010069150.1:0-14694 GCA_026290005.1 Latrodectus geometricus
TATTGTGTTAGTGAAGTTTATTTTTATATAACATAATAATTTCCTCATACTAATACAGTTTAAATTCTATAATATTTTAATATGAAAAGAACCATTTATTAATTATATTAAAAATGTATATAGTGAGCAGCATAACTCACTATTTTTCTATGTAATTACAGAGGAATAAAGTTAAATTCATGCAGTGCTTATTAAGACTTTTATAAAAGGATGTATGAAACACAAAAGTTTCATATTTTTGCATCTTATTTCCTAAGATATAAGTGATGTATGATTGGTATGTTATTCATATCTAACCTAATAAATTTTATATAATAGAAATAGCATAAAACTTACTGATGATTGCACATATATGTTTAATACAGTAAAATTTATGTGAATTCATTTATTACTACTCTGACCGATATCTCAACCCCCATAGGAAGCGTTACAGCAGCACGTCACAAAAAAAATCTAAGCTCATTGTAAAACGCAAATCGTCTTTACCAACATGGTTAATTTGAACTTCACCAGCTATAATATAGCTTAATTTTATTATAACTGGACTTAATTCATATTATAACTATACTTCAATATTTTTCTACTTATTTTGTACTATTATATTTATAATTTACATTCTTTATCCGATAGATGGCAGCACAAAACATGATCATTTCTGTAGCCATCTGGTGGTATAAAAATAATTATCATCGTAAAAGCCGCGTTGAAACCATTTGATGGTATAAAAGTGAGCGAGATAAAAAAAAAATAATACAGTTTAAAAATAATACTTTTTTTAACATCTTATGATTGAAATTACTTAAGTGATTATGCAAGAGATCTATAAAATAATAAACTTATTTACTACACATAATAAGCAAATTGAATTTACCAGAAATTACTCGTGATAAAAGATGGAATTCTCTTACAACCAGATAAAATACGAACCAAAACTTTAGATAGCTTCCGAATACAATTTTCAAAAAATCAATATCAATGTCACTCTTAAATGGTGCAGTATTTATTTTCCTAAGTTGATGAAAAATCATTAACAATTTCTTTCGAAAAAAGTCAAGAAGCATAATTTGCAATTGTCTTTCCTGCCAGCCTAAGGAAAGGCGATAAAACTAAATGCATTACTTTACTGAAGCATTAGTAAAATAAATGCAAGATTAACTTTATTAACGCAATTGGATTAATACCCAATTATTTTTATTACTTTATCTTGTTCCATTATCAAATAAATGTATCCTTCCTTTCTGCCATTACAATTTACACTTATGTTAGATGGTTCGAAGAGCAAAAGAAAAATTAAGTTAACAGTATCTCTTTTCACAATAAAGCTATTATCCTTGTACAGCCATAACAAATAATATCTCTTAATAAGACGAGATGAAAAGTGTTTGAATCTAATTTTCTTTTTATTAAATATTTCGTTATAAATAGAAATTTAGAACAAAATTTGCTTTATATTTTCATAACCTTAATTTGCTTTATGTTTCTCCAATTTCTTTCACACTGATGTTTTGTTTTTATTTTAGATACTGCGGATTGCAAATAAGTGTTTCTTATTTGTATTTTCTTTTAATGTAACACGAAATTTATTTCTAAAAACTTAAAAATAAACAACAGAAAAATGGTTATTATGCTAAATGCATTTCGTAAAACTACCCGACCACTCCCTATTTAAATATAATCGGTGAAATTCTTCAAGTCAAACTTATAATTTTAAACCAATTTCTTGACATTCAAAAAATAACTAGAAAATATTACTTTTTTCCAACTACAAATTATTACAAAGTAAATTTTAAGAAATATTACGAATTAAAATTTTGGAAAAATGTAAATTAGTATCGAAAAAATATCGCCACGAATTAGAATGGACTCAGAAAACTCGTGAATTCAAAATAATTTTCAGAATTATGTTTCCTAATAGATATTGATATGATATTTATTTAACTTTTAAAAAGTATCTTTGTTTTATGTAATTTAAAATTTTTTTATGTGATTTACGAATGAAATCTATAGGCTTGTTTTATTTAATTTATATATTGAAGTATCTGCTTACTATTGAATATATATCTTCATCAATACATACATTTTAAAATATTTTGAATTGAAATCACTTCTCTCGAAACATTTCTTATAATGCTTTAATTACTCGGAAATGTTAAAATTTCTAAAAAAATTCAAAATTAATTTTTCTATATTTTCTATTGAAAAATGAGAACTCTTTCTCATAAAAATGTTTTTCTTTCATTTTGTTAATACTTTTATCTAAACTGTACACTGAATTTAAATTTTAAGAAAGAGCCACATTTTCATAAATTATTCAATAGTAAATCTATGTTGCTTAATGGATATGTTCAAAAACAGTATTTAGATTAAGATTAACATAATTTCATAGAATTAAAATTATATGCAGTTCTCAAAATTTATCACTAATAAAAAATGGATAGCTCTTGAGACAAAATATTATAATATTAGATAGTTAGTTAGCCAATATAATCAACGGATCCATAATTATTAATTATTATTAAAAGAAGTTTTATGAATATTATAAATTTTTTTACTCATTAAATTTGCTATATTTTGTCTTTATATTAGGCATTTTTTGTTAAACATTTTTCAAAATGCTCTGAGTATACTTTTTGTCATTAATAATATTTTAGAGTTGCACGATGATAGTAATGTGATTTTGATAAATAGAAATTGTACAAAATCAGTATTATAGGAAAAAATTTATTACTTTTTTACATGCTATTGACTATAAAATTAAACATAAAGTATGCAGCTTAAATTTTACTTATATTAAAGCGTTAAAAAAACATGAAATAATAGGAATAACTAAGGAATTCATTTTTTTCTTATGATACTTATAATTAAAATAGCAGATAGAAAAATTAAACCTAAAAACAGTGTAACATTAAAGAGATGAATATTTGATTAGAATGTATCTATTTGGTGTTATAATTAAAATGAAGATTTCTATTAATATCAATTTTAAATTTATGATAAATCTATTAATGCTTTCGGTAAGATAAGCATTTTAACAATTTAGGAAATTTTATTGAATTTTTCACGTTGTAACTAAGTTTATAATATAAATGATCGTTGAATTGATCTGTTAAAATTGCGTGCATATATAATCACCTCTACATTTTTTCCCAATGCTAAATGTAAACTGCATCATATTATTTTTTTTATTTTGAGAAGTTTAAAAATTTACAAGACGAAAAGTAAAATTAAAAACATTAAAAATGAAAATTTGTTAAAAAAATATCAGAGAATATAATATATGCATTAACAATATTAAAAACACAAAAATAAAGCTTATTTTGTTTGAAATTATTATACCCCAAATGCTTAGGATATGCATAGATTTATAATATTTTAAAAGCTGCAATTATAAATTATGTTGTTTGGAATCAATTATGAGCTCTTATTTTTAAAGCTCGTTTGATTTATTAAATTTGTAACAAGATACAAATTTGCATGAAATTTCATTAAGTATTCAGAATATAGTACTTAATTTTATGGAGTAAGAAACATTATATTTTGAGCTTTCTTTTGTTTAAATTAAGGTTTTTTTTAAAAAATTTCTGTGATGTTTAATTATCTTTTTTTTTAAAATTATTTTCATTGTTTTCATAAATATATCTTACACATTACAATGTTTTTTAAACTAACTTATAACAACTATTTAATAAAAGTTCAAAAAATGTTGTTTTTATTTTTTATTTCAAAATCAAATAATTAAATTTCTTTTGCAAATAAATCGCCACTATCACGAATTTTATTTAAATATTTGTTAGTTACAAATATTTACTTTTATCTTTCCTCTAAACAAACCTTCTGATTTCTAATTTTTATAAACATTGTCATTTTATGAAGAAATATAGAAAAATATTGATATACAAGAAAAATTTAAATTATATTAAGACAATTTTTGTCAAATTTTATAACACAAATACTCTCTCATACCTAATTTATTTTTATATTTGATGACATATAGTACACTATTCTGAGATTACTGAATGTTTCAAAAATATCTTCCTTTATTATGAATTTCTACTTTTATTTCTAACTATTTGCATAGCGATGTTTTAGATTGTTTCTATTAAATGCTAATTGAATATAAATGAAATGAAAACATTACTTGTATAGGATTTAAAAAAAATTCCTTGATTTTTTTTATGTTTATAAAAAGTGTACTCTCTTAATTAGGTTTTCTTAAAAAAAATTATTTCTGAAATTGAAAATAAAAAGACTGGAAGAAACTGAATCTGATTGTACTGATCACACTTCTGTCTAAGGAATAAATAGATTAAAAATTATTCTTAAAAATTGGAATACATAAGTTTTAATTGGTAACTCATGCGAAGAAACAAATAAAGCAATTTCAGATTCTCATTATATTATGTATGGAAGATGTTAAAACTTGAAAAAAAAAATGGAACATCATACTGATGGGAAACAAGTCAATAAAGTTTCGTTGCGTAATTGTTGAAATCTAGATTTATTAAGGACGTGTTTTCCTGATATTAGGTTTTATTTATTTATCATTAATGTTTTAAATTTCTGACATCATAGTATAATTAAATTTAAGCTATTACAATGGAGTCATGCCATTATTTTAATTTTATTCTATAAACCATAAAATCAGGTAAATAAGTATAAAACTAGAGACTGTAATTTAATTAAAAAACAAGTCATAATGATTAATGATCTTAATTGTTTTATTTTATTCATTTAACAATCATTACACTGAAGATTCTATGCAAATATTTGTAAATTTTAGAAATTGTTATTGAACACTTGTAAATTCAATATTTAATTCCTCATTAAGGAAAAAGTTTTTATATACCTTGAACATTTCATACTATCCAAATTTATGAAGATCATTAAGTTTCACTTCATATATTTGTTAAAATAATTAAACTATCAGTAAAAATGAATGTTATTGAAATATGAAAATGTTTACTCCCTTATTTCTTATAAATTTTTAATAATTTTATTACTCAGAATAATTTAAAAGCATTTAAGTTGTGCTCTGTTTAGTCTTACCTTTTTTTTTATCCTCTAGCATTTTTACATGCTAAAAATATTTTAATCTCATAGAATATTGGATACATTAAAAGCTCAAGGAAAATTAACCAGTTATTCATTAATATGAAATCAGTATTCAGTACTTATCCAAAATATTTTCTTACTGGCATGATAATCCTTATCATAAATACTTGATAATAAGTGATTAAATCATGAAATAATAAAATCTTTTCTTTCAACTTACATACAAGAACTAGTACAGGATGTTATTACAAAGTGACTTTTACTTTTAATGCATAAAATTCTGCAGAAAATAGAACTGACTTTAATAAAAAATAAGTATTTATTGAATGAATACTGAAATGTATTTTCTATGATATGAATAAGAATTTTGAATAAAACTGAATGGATTTTGAAACATATTTAAAGTTTTGATTTATTCCTTTTTCGATTGACGTCATTCCATTCTCTACATTTCATATATTTTTCTTTAATGTCAATACCATTTTGCATTATTGTGGTAAACCTTTTTACTGTTAACATTGAATATAAATGAGAAATTCTACATTTGATATTTAAATATTTAAAGAAAAATAGAGTGTTTGTGATTAAATGTTGCATTATAAGAATTAAGAGGTAAAATTTTTCCAATTTTTCAAAATTATATTGCTATATGTTAATCATTTATGAATAATTTCATTGGAAAATATTCCAATTCATGAAAATGCTATATATAATATGAAATTAAATATTTTAGTTAAAAATACTTTTAACTAAAAAATTATTCTTTTTTTTATTTGATTTATTGTACGATTTTTTCATATTTTCTTTTATATTATTTACATAATTCAAATTTTAAATTTCATATTGTGTATTTCACTTTGTCTATTGATTGCATGTTCGATCTGCTTGTATATTTACAAGGTCTTCTCAATTTGATTTAATGTGTTTGCATTTCTTTCAAATATTAAACAATCTTAGAATTTTTATGGTAATTTTAAATCAGCTTCTTTTTTGAGCTGAATGCATAGCCATTCTTATAATTTTTAGTGTATTTATTTGTTTCACAACTTCTTTATTTCAGGGATAGTATGTTTGAACCTGATATTTTACATATTTTACATCTATAAATAAAGCCTCTATTTCTATTTTAGAGTTTGGGAAAAGTCAATGTTTTAATGTCATGCGAACTACATCATAAATTTTGTATATAGACTATTTATTTCCGAAAATAACAACATATAATTCTTCTCTTATTTTCACTGGATTTAATTATTCAGCTATTTTTTGAGGAAATTTTAATAACCGAGTCATTAATTCACTGCTTTTCAATTTCGATTTTACACAATAAGTTTGCAAAAATACATTTTATTCTTTCATTATGCGAAACCGCAAAAAATATTAGGCGGCTCATTTTCTGATTCCCAACTCTTATTATTTTTATACTTTGATGACTTAAAACAAAACAGTCTTGTTTTGATTCCGTCAACACGTGTTGCTAATCAATTCCGATTTGCAACCTTTGATTCTATGTTTCACATCCAGGCATAAAAAACATCTGCCAAAAGCTTTTAATTTATTTCTTTTTTCTTCGATGTTCACGTTACGTTTTACACTGAATGGTCTTTTCTACAAAACATGCGAGATTTATTAGTTTGCAAAACAACCAAAAGACCATAAGTGGATGATTCAGTCTTTTTATCCTTACAGGGTGCGGTCGATCTGGCCTTGAGTTTTTCAAGTGTCTTGTGTGAAGGAGGAAGTGTTTCTCTGCTTTTTATTTCGAACTCGATAAAATTTAACAATTTACGAATATCGTATGCAGGCGAATCTTTTATATAATGTCTGTTATATCTTATCATAAAATCGCTTTGCAAAATATTCAAAATAACAGCAATAAATATTTGACTGTGAAATTTAGGTTCAACTCCTAAAGATTGCAAGCTTCTCACATTAATTTTGACTTTATCATGCATTTTTTTAAACTCAAGATATCATTCAATTTATAGCGGGGAAGAGATTTAACAGCTTATTCATATGATTAATTATTGTTTGGATCTTACGAACAATTTTTTCTATCAAAATTTCTAATAATTATCTTCCGATATTTTGAAATCTCCAACAGCGTTCAACGACGGTCCACCAAAATATGACTTTAAACAATTGAACTTATCAATTTTTTTTAACCCACTATCATAATCTATGGAAACTTTGGATGTATTCCAGAAACTAATAAAATGTGCTATATCACCAAAGAATTTTTGAATTATCAGTTTAGGGAGGTTTATTTATTTCTAGAGGTTTGATTTAAAGAAGGGTGCAGTGCTTCTTTGGAGTTTACATTTACAATAGTATTTTGATATAATCTTTTCTCAACTCGAAAAATTACTAGTGGCATTAATATAGTTTCTAGTGACATAGTCATGATTAGTAGGAAAATCAGCTTCGAACTCTTCTACTTTAGATAAATTTTCCACTTGTTTATCTAATTCTTTTAAGATATCACTTTTATGAGTAAGTTTATTAACACATTCTTCTAAAGAATATAAATCTTAACATTTTATCAAATTTCTACTTTGATTTAGTTACTAAGTTGAAACACTAAGTAAAAAGAATCTATTTTTCTTTATTTTTACAGTTTCAATTAATTTTTGAATCAGTCTTACATGCGAAGATTATATAAGTACAGATCCTGTTTTGGCAGTTTTCGCAAATTGCACAGGTGGTCCAAAACGCAGCAATTCAATGTTTAGGGCAACGACACCATTTCTCAAATTCAAAGTAGATTCAAATTCAAAAATACTATATGATCATTTCGCAACACAAGCACCATGAAGAAAAAAATAAATTTAAATTTCAAATAAAACCTAAAATCAAAAGAATGCATAAATGTAAAGTAAATTAGATTACATATTGCAATAAAATCGATTTTATTAAACACTGAAATAACAGTTAACACAAATTTAAGGCCTCAGTTATACATTCGAGAAACCCATGGAAGAATGGAGAATCCATCGATTCAAAATCTAAAATATATGAAATCATACAAATATCCAGAGACAGCACAATCTTCGAAAACTTTAAAATTTTTTTCTTTAATGGATTATATATTGATAACTAAACTAAGATGTAAACTTTCTGCAAACTTGTGACATTATATTCAAGATAATAACTTAATTTGTATAATTTTTGTTTTTAAATGAGATGTATCTATAACATTATTCCGTTGTTAAAATAATTGAACTTATTAATTTTGAAGATTTATCAATTAAATAATAGGAAATAAAATGTAAAGTATGACATTTTGAAATGGAATTCTTTAAATATGGAACAAGAAAAACATGTTACTGCATCCATATAATCGAACTGATAACAATTTTCTTTCGGTAGAAAAAAAATGCCTTGAAGTATAAAGGTTGTTTCTAATAAATGTTAATTTCTAGAAAAAAAATATATAATTTGAATGTTTTTTTCACCATTTCTTTTTATTTATCTATTCTATATAATTTAGGCTATGTGTGTATCAAAATTTACACACGTATGTATATTTGCTTGTATGTACGTATGAGATATCTTTCATTATTTGAAAATATTTACTGAAAATTTTGCAGTTTCGTTTTTAAGGTTAAATAAGAGAAAAATACATTTTTGAGTAGAATATATTCAAAATGTCTTAAGTCTCATGTTATCAGTTGCGAAAATGATTTTCAAATGATGATTGAATTCCCCTCAATTGAATGCTTAAAGCAATTTACTTAGTGCATATTTAACCATTTAACGATAACAACTTTACCGAAGGAAATCTAATACATATATACTTTATGTATTCAGTCACAATTTTAAATCACACGATATATAAAATAATTTGAATTTCTCTCTCTTTTTAAAGTGAGAAAATTCATAGAACATTTATTTAAATTAAATGAGAAATCTTAGGGGGACAAGTAAAATATTATTACATGAAAAAACACTTTAAGGAAACAATGTTTAGAGTTTGATAAAGCTGTTTTTTAAAATTACGAATTCAAATAAGTCATTTTCGTATCATCATGATTTATTAGATTTTAAATCATGAAAAGATAAAGCTTTTAACTTCCATGTAATTGACAGGTAAATATGTAATGTGTAGTTAATTACAAATAAAAGCAATGAATGCAATAAAATTTGTTTATAAGAAATCTAAGAATTGTGTTAAGTGATGGGAAGAATACAAATTGTAGGACTTTAATATATTTAGTAAAAATTATAGCTTCTTATATTATAAATAAATCTTATTTATAATAATAAATCTATTTATATATAAATAAATCTTATTTATTTAGGTAATTGTAATGACGAGAATGAAATGTAATGTAATGTGCCTTTCTGTTATCTCAGATCATACACGTATAATATAATTTTATTCATATGTTAAATACACTAGACACTAAATTTTACGAACCACTAATATAGAAACATTAAGCATTTTACAAATTATGGGCTGATCTATAATATGTTTCCTTAAATGATACATTAAAATAATAATGGAATTATTAGTTTAAAGAAAGTATATTACAAACTCAATTTTATCCATCTGTTACTTACATTTGTCCACCATCTAATTTTTTCGCATTTCTCCTTATTTATGGTTCAGAAACTTAATGCTATTTTTTAAATGATTTAGTTTGTTTGCCGTTCAAGGGTCATTTTCAACAAACGAGGATTAAAGTGGAGTCTGAACCACTTCCAAAAACCAAACCCAAGGAGGGATTCTAACTTATGAACTATAGAACTAAAGGCAACAGCGCTAACAGCTCGGATACATTTTAAATGGATAAACATATAATTTCTCTGAATTATGGATGACTAATTTCACTACTGATATTAAAATCCTAGATTATTTTAATGTATTTATATTGAATTTATCTCGCTTAATTCTATCATGCTCCCGTCTTATAATTCAAGCATCTGAGTTTATCAATGGCTTCAGAGGCTTATATATTAGTTTGAGGAAATAGTAATCCACTATTTTTTTGGTAGTCGTCTGTAGTGATCGATATCTCGTAAGGTATCTATCAAACAATTTCAGATTTATGATCGTTGGAAAGGTGACATTTGACACTAAAATATCCTCTTGCGGTTTTTTGTTTGATTAATTCAGTTACGAGTTTAAGGTTCTAAAAAAGGAAGACAACAAACAGAAAATTCGATACATTTTCGTTTTCTCTTGTAACGGTGGAAAAAATAACCGGGTGGCTAAAATTGAGAAAGTTGTTTATCGTCCTATATAAGACTGTAACAACAAGTTACGTACAATTTTTGTTTTGTCGATTCCGTTCGGGTATTTTGTTGTTAGAGATGCACCTCGCATGTGGATAGAGCATCGTCGAAAATGTCTATAACATATAAAAAATGATCGAAGTGAACCGCATGTCAGCAGTCGTAACGCGCAAGAACTAAAAATCTACATGAAAGTTGTTTTAAACCTTTTTACAAAGTGAATCCAAAAGAAGTTACATAAAGTTCACGTAAAAATAATGGATTTCTTTTTTTCCAAACTAATATTAACAATGTCATAAGGACCTTCACTAGTCGGCTCATGTCTTAAAAACGCTTTATTAAACAGCAATCTGTGCCCAATGAGCTTCCCTCTCTATACTTGTTTTGACGTTGTAGAGAAACGTCATTTTGACATGAAGGTTTCAAGAAAGAACCAACTTAACATGGAGAATGCCAAGAAAATAATTGACTGCTTGATGAAGATGAGTTCAACAAGGAAATTCATAGGCGCTCGAAATTTTATTTCAAATTTTTCACATGGATTGAACAGTAATTTGTAAATAAGAGGTATGAGATAAATAAATCTTCCAGGACTTAATGTATTGAAAAGAAATAAATCTCAAATCAAACAAGAAAATAATGACACAGTGTTGCTACCGTTTTTAAAACTAAAAGATGATTCTCTACCAAAACTGAGATACTTTTTATGCTAAACAATATTAGAACGGTTTTCTGCAATTGAAAATTGAAAAAAAGTGTTTTAAAAATGCAGTTTCGGAAAAAAAGAATAAGTGATTATTTTACCTGGTTTTTCATAAATGAAAATTAAAGTACGATTTGTTTTTAAGAATATATTTAAATTTATTTACTCAATATAATACTTATAAAGTATTCATATTGAATAAAGTTTCTAATAATATTTTTATTTATAAAGGAAAAGAAGTTAAATAAAATAGTTTTAAATCCATTATTTATTTTTATTTTACAAGATTTTAGAGCTTTTTTACTGCACTTAATTTGTTTGGAAAAGTTTGAATCTGCAGTATCAAGTTGTTAAATTGCAGTATTAAGTCTTTTCAGAACTTAGAAGGAAAATACTTTTAATAATATTTATATTCACAATTATAAGTTACACTTTATAAGTATCAAACATAAAAAAAAATATATTTTACAAAAATGGTGTGTATACTTTAATCATTAAATTTATCATAATATATTTCTGCTTAAAAATGCTTATGATTTAAAACATTTTAAAGTTTTTGATTAGAATAAAAGCTATTTGGTACAGAACAAAGTGAACACACAAAATTATTATACTCTTATAGATAGGCAATATAGTAAATTTTTCGTATTTTTTACGTGGTAAATATTTTACATAAAATAATATACTAAGTTTCAATACAATTGTGAGGAGATATATTTGTTATAATTTCATTTTTTCAGACATTGTGTTCAATTAAATATCCAACAGAAATAAACTATTCTTGATTAGACACTGAATATTTTGAAAAACAGTGTTTGAAAAACGCCTCAAACTTCAACCTATCCTGTGTTTATGACATATTTCGCAATTTAATGCGTGTTATATTTCCAATTTATAATTTAAACTGCAGAAAATATTTAAATATTTTATTGTTAAAGAATATGGACCCACAATAGATATTATAATGTGGATAAGAATTGCAAGGAGTATTAACATTGACTTTTGAATTGCTCTTAAAGCATGTCAAAATGATTTTTTTAAGCTAATCGTTAATAAGACTTGTGATATGGCAATGATATCTGATCTGCTGAATTGGCGTTGAGACTGTACAAATATTTTAAATGATATTGAAAGCTAAGAATTGCTCATAACTTAAAAGTTGTACACAATATTAAAAAAAAAATAAAAAAAATTATTTTGCACTATACAAGGAAAAACAAAATTTATTAATATTTCTAGAATATGAGAGCCATCTGTAACTGTCTTGTAAGCTGTGCTTTTTTCAAGATTAGGAAAAAATAGACCAACTCCACACAGTAAACTATATCATATATTACTACCAAGTTTGTCGATAATATGTTGGCAGTCCAATATTGACAATTTAATGTTACAGTTTTCATGAATTAAGGGAAAATACCTTTATCATTCAATCATAACAAGAACCTCATCTGTTAATAAGGAAATGTTAGTAGAAATAGTTGACGCGCGTGTGTGAGAGACCTGCTTACGTGTTGTTGAACAATGGAAAATTAGTGTTGCCATTCTGCTTTCTGCATGATTACTGGCCAGTAAATTTTCATTCTTGAAATTCACTTGTACGTGCAAAAGTGAAAAATTACTTGCTGAACTTAGTTGAACAATGGATAATTTTTCATTGTTCAACAACACATAAGCAGCTCTCAGACGCCAACTATTTGTCACTAATTTTTTTCATTCTTGCAATTTACCTATTCGTGAGGGTCATGGTGGCCTGGTTGGTTTGGGCGTCATTACCAGAAGTTAGTGAGTTCGAATCCCGGCTTAGCTGAAGATTCATCGTGTTCACTAATGGTGACTGGGACACGTAAAATATGTCTGGTCACCATATTCTCTATGTTCCCATTCCAAATTAATACCTCTGGGGGGATTGGAGCAGGGCTATGACTCTTCTCTGGCTTCAATCTCCAAATTGGAAGACCCAGATGATGATGCCATCTATGAAGCAAAGTTGTTTTTCCACCTTCATCTGAAGGTGCTCCATTCAAAAACGGAAAATGCTCATTCTGACTTCATTCGCCCAGTCTCTGACGGGCAGGCTTGGCTTTGCCAAGTGTCATTAGTAACAACAGCAACCTATACATGCCACTGTCCACGAAAAATCTCTTAACAATGCAAAAGGGATATCGAAAAAGATACACAATTGCCTTCAAGAATTTATATGGTATTAAACATTGGTAATACAGACATTGCATTTGTAGTGTGGCAAATATCAATTTGACGAAAGGCAAGTAGCACACTTTGTAGTATACGGTGTTGGCTTTACTACAAAATACTAATAATTAGATTTTTTCTTCTAATTATATGCACTGGTTTCTAGAAAATTTTCAAGTTTTCGAGCATAGAACATTATCCAATTGCTGATAAGTTGAAAATTATTACAAGGTTCTTGCAATGAAATTCAACATTTAGATTGTACATTTCAGAGTGTTAAAAATATTTGTAATGTTTTGTTTGCTTTTGGTAATGTAATTAATAAACAAGCATTTGTTAGTAAAACTGGCAATGTTTTATTTAAAATGGCTTTACAAAAAAATAGGTGAAATTAAAACATGGCATATTTTAATAGAAAATTATTAACTGTTTTTTAAAGAATTAAAATACTAATTTTTTTCTTCAGAAACTTTAGATTTTAATTAAAATTTTTATTTCAATATTATCTTAACTTGCAATGCAATAAAATCTTATTTCATTAAAGGAACATTTGAGAAAGGCTTCATTATTCAAACAAGTGACATTTGTTTGACATATTATTATATTATATATGATTTAGTGGCACTTGTTTGAGTAATGAAATCATGGTGTAATTTAATTACTCTAATTATTTTCTTTAGATTTTAACAAAAAATGTATTTCAATGTTATCATTAACAACTTGTAACACGATAAAATTTTAATTTGTTTACGAAACATTTAAGAAAAGCTTCATTGTTCATCCAAGTGACATTTGTTTGAATAATGAAATCATGATTTAAAAAGTGACACTTTTTAAATCATGATTTAGTTTAACAATGTATATTA
The DNA here is from genome assembly GCA_026290005.1 of Latrodectus geometricus. Classification (NCBI taxonomy): domain Eukaryota; kingdom Metazoa; phylum Arthropoda; class Arachnida; order Araneae; family Theridiidae; genus Latrodectus; species Latrodectus geometricus. Next base: position 14,047 of record JAPDSC010069150.1, read on the forward strand.
AAACTTATTATATTATTTGATTTCATAGTAGTTATATATTTTAAATGAAAACTCCTATTAGCAACATTAAATTAATCATTGATTGTAACTTTATTTATCTTAGTACACTTCAAGCCAAAATATACTGAATAAATAAACTCTAGTCATACATTATTCATAAGAATTAATTAGAATGAAACTTTCCAACATCAAATATAAAACGTATGGAACAAAGTCCATTATTCATGTGGAATCACTTATTGTTCTCTCCGGAAAGTATCTTCAAATAATATATTTCTAGTCATTAATTTCACTCATGATTCAACATACTTCAGTCAAATTTCGATTTGATAACCTCAACAAGCAATCAGCGAGCGCTTGCTTGTCTCTCTTGCTATATTTCAAACTCGTAGAATGTTTAATAAAGCCCTAGAATACCAAATATATACTAAAAGTCCTACAGCATAGGAAATGAATGAATGTCTGGAAATTGTGTACTATGATAAATAACATTTGATCATAAATTAATTAAAACCAGAAACATTATAAGAGTTAATTAATATTTAATATTTTACAGTTATTATAATAATCTGTATAAATAAATACTTGACTGTATCAATATATTGCACAATTTTCAAATTGTACATTTGAATTAATACATTGGCCAAT
>JAPDSC010069152.1:0-10347 GCA_026290005.1 Latrodectus geometricus
ATATTATACTAGAAATAACAAGTGATTAAATTTTCAAAAATTTTGGCTGGATAGATCCTGAGAAATCAGTACCCAGAACAACCACCTCTGGCAGTAATAACAGCAGTTATACGCCTGGGCATAGAGTCAAACAGAGATTGGATTGCATGTACAGGTACAGATGCCCATGCAGCTTCAACACGATGCCACAGTTCATCAACCGTAGTGACTGGCGTTTGGTGACGAGCCAGTCGCTCGGCAACCATTAACCAGACGTTTTCTATTGGTGAAAGATCTGGAGAACGTGCTGGCCAGGGCAACAGCCGAACATGTTCCGTATCAAGGAAGGTCCGTAAAATACACGCAACATGCGGTCGGGCATTATCCTGCTGAAACGAAGAGTTTCGCAGTTCTCGAAAAAAGGGTAGAGCCACGGGTCGTAACACACCAGAAATGTAACGTGCTCTGTTCAAAGCACAGTCAATGCGAACAAGAGGTGACCAAGACGTGTATCCAATGGCACCCCATACCATCATGCCAAATGACGGCCCAGTATGACGATGACGAATGCACGCTGCCAATGTACGTTCACCACGATGCCGCCAAACACAGATGCGACCATCATGATGCTGTACACAGAACCTGGATTCATCTGAAAAGATGACGTCTCGCCATTCCTGCGCCCAGGTTCGTCGTTGATCACACCATTGAAGGCGCTCTTGTCTATGACGCAACGTCAAGGGAAGCCGCAGCCATGGTCTCCGAGTTGAGAGTCCATGCTGCTGCAAACGTCGTCGAACTGTTCGTGCAGACACTTGTTGACTTCCAAACAACCCCGTTTCTTGACTCATGGCTCGTGACGTGGTTGCACGATCCATTTACGGCCAAGCGGATAATATGCCTGTCTTCTCGGCTGCTAGTGATAGGTGTCCGTTGAGATCCCGCATGGCGTTCCGTATTACCGTCCAGAACCCATCGATTCCATATTCTGCTAACAGTCATTGGATCTCGACCGACGCGAGCAGCAGTACTGTGATAAGATAAACCGCAACCCTGGTACACTACAACGCGACCTTTATCAAAGTCAGAAACTTGCTGGTACGCATTTCTCCTTCTTACACGAGGTATCACAACAACTTTTCACCAGGCAACAACATTCAAATGCAATTTGTGTATGAGGAACCGGCTGCACAATTTCCTCATTTAAACACAATGTAGGTGTCGCTACTGGCGCATGCTTTGTCTGAATGCGCTGTAAGGCTAATCATTTGCATATCACAGCACCTTCTTCCTTTCGTATAAATTTCACGTGTGTAGCATGTCGCCTTATTGGTGTAGCAATTTTAATGGCCAGTAGTGTATTTGCTTTGAATTTTACAGAAAAACAAAGAACGAAGAAATGTTTTTAAACTGAGACATTCGAAATCTCCTACAACATTTCTTCGAATGCACCAGCTGCGAAGCTCAAGGATTCGTAACAAAGTGTCATTTGATACTTCTATGCGATCCAACATTTATTTGATCATCAATTTTTTAATAAAAGCTTTAAACAATGGGAGGAAAAAATGTAAAACTGTAATTATGTTACGCATCAGTTATATATAACTAAGAGGCTTCCACTAAGAATTTGCTTTTATTATGCTCTCACTTTTCCTAATCACAATGATGTCGTTAGTATCTCCAGATTGAGCACTGTAAGTTAAATTGTTTTAAAAAACAATTCCAGTAAAATTGATTTCTGAAGACTGAAAAAAAAAAAAAAAAAAAAGAGTTAGAAAAGGTTTATTATAATTGTTTAAAATCTTCGAATAATGGTAGCCAAATTTGAAAAACCATGTTCATTTAAAATTTTTTCTGAAAGAGGAAGAAAACGGGTTGTTTTTAAAAAAAATAGAAAAGGTTGCATTTCTTCATATTGCTTTAATGTATTAGTAAGTGATATTTTACAAGGTTTAAAAAGTACTGGATACATTGATTTAAAATCAATCGCTTGTAAGAAAAAAAAAGTTACTATTGTGAATGCATGATAGAATAGAGTTGAAATGTTCATAAAATTCAAATTACTGTAATCACAAACTACAATTTGAAAATGATTAAAATTTCAGTAATTACACACTCTTGGACTGTGAAACGCAATTTCAATTGATGCTGAATCAATAAATGTTAGGTGAAATATAATTATGTCATTATAAAAAAAATTAATAAATAAATAAAAAAAGTCCAATTTATAGAATTTGAATGGAGGATTATCATCGGTTTACTTTAGAAAAAAATTCCCGACATGCAATAGCAGTTCATATACCACACAACAACACAATGATTCGAGTTGGGACAGTGGGTTGATGAGAAACTCGGAAATCTGGAAATATCCTTCGAAAAGTGACGTCAATAATTGATAATAGGTACTAAGTACGGATAGCGCTTACGGAAAGGACAACTTAAACTAACAGTTGGCAGCATGTTGGTCCTCTGCTATAGGTATATCCCTGCCCTGCTTCGTCAATTCTTAGATGTCTGCTACACCATAATTTGTGTGGATGACTTCATTTATAAAGGATCCACTAGACTAAAAACTTCACAATCTAAGGCTGCATTAGGCTTAAGAAATTAGAAATTGGTACGTTTATTGGCCTAAATAATTTTTTTTTCTAATGAATCCATCGCTAGTTTATAATATCATAACAGCCAAGTCTATGCCGGTGAAAGCTGACTTAGTGATCGTAGGGGACGACTATCGAAGTTACGGCTTCGATGTAATTAAATAATCAGAGACAATTTCAGCTGCTCGAAATATGGGTAATCTAAAAGCAAGAGGTATATCATTGAAGTGTTAGAGCTCAAATCATTTCTTTCCTTCAAGTAATTCATGATGCTATTTTTCAACAGGCTAAAGCGCAGTCATTTGCTGCAAAGAATGTTCAAGTTTGGTTTGTTTACTAAACGCATTTATACCCATTGTTAATGTATATTGTCATTATCATTAGTCAGTTTCATTATCATTATCATTGGTCAGTTTCATTATCATTATCATTGGTCATGATCTCCCCATCAATTTCTACATTTCATTAGGTATGCATACTATTAATATGAAACGTTCTTCCCAATGCAGCTATTCAAAATCTATTTAACTCTATACCACATCGCGTATAGCCAATATTCATGACAGGAAATTGTGATTACACTAAATACTGCTTTTCAACAATATTGTTTTAGTTCTTACTTTAAAAAAATTAATAATTTATTTGAAAAAATACAAGTAATTTTAACATTAAACTTCATTTAATTTTAATGATTCTTTCAATATGCTATAACTTTCACAACAGCTTCATAATCTCATCTTTTTAAAACTATTTAAATCATAATGATTTTCCTGTTCATTGCAATTCTTTAATTAATAATAAAGTGTTATGCTAATACATGTATATTTGGTCTATAATATTGAAATCTATTTTCTCTTTGTTACACTTTGTATTAATTATTATAAATTCATTTGCGTTAATTAGAAATTAACTTGCATAAAAATATTACAATATTTGTATACATAAAACTATATATATAAGTTTTTTTTTATATAAAAAAATTAAATTCTTATGTCATTTTTCAGAATGGTTTATAGCTTCATTATTTATTAATAAAATACTTTTTAACCTAAGTTGATCTTTAAAATTAGTAACAATATAAAAATTTTTCTATTATATAAATATTGCATTTTTCGTTGTTTCCTAAACTGTGCAAATTAAATTATAAATTTTTAATTAAAAATACATTTTAAAACGCTTTTTAGTTTCCTTGTAAACTTTGTGTACATAATATAATGACATTAACTTTACCTGGTTATCTGTCTTGTCAATTCCTAGGACAAGAACTAAATTAGCAATAAGTAAAGTTAAACACAAGTTACGATGGATGACGTATCTTAAGCCCCAAGAATGTTTACTGTGGTAACTGTAAATAAAAAAGAATTATTTAGTAGGTTAAATTCCTTCAAACTGTAAAATGAAATTTTATGAACAAACGAACGTTAAATTTTAAAGCATGAAATATTAGTTTGGGGAAAAAGTAATCCATTATTTTTTCGGTAGACGTCTGTAGTGATCGATATCTCGTGAGGTATCTATCAAACAATTTCAGATTTATACTCGTTGGAAAGGTGACATTTGACACTAAAATATCCTCTTGCGCTTTATTGTTTGATTAATTCAGTTGCGAGTACAAGGTTTTAAAAATGGAAGACAACTAACAGAAAACTCGATACATTTTCGTTTTTCTCTTGTAACGGCGGAAAAGATAGCCGGGTGGCTAAAATTGTGAAAGGTGTTTATCGTTCTATATAAGACTGTAACAACCAGTTACGTACAATTTTTGTTTCGTCGATACCGTTCGGGTATTTTTGATGTTAGAGATGCACCTCGCATGTGGATACAGCATCATCGAAAATGTCTATAAAATATCAAAAATGATCGAAGTTAACCACATGTCAGCAGTCGTAACGCGCAAGACCTAAAAATCTACATGAAAGCTGTTTTAAACCTTTTTACAAAGTGAATCCAAAAGAAGTTACAGAAAGTTCACGTAAAAATAATGAATTTCTTTTTCCCCAACCTAATATATCCTGATAAACGTTTAACTCTAGGAATCGAATTTAGCATTTTTAAACATTTGTCATAAATCATAAACATTTGTATAATGAGTTATATACATCGAAATTTCACCTGTAGCAAGTGAAAACTACAACACATATTGCCAGACATATGACCGAGAGTGAGCAACCGATCACTGTAATATAAAAGAAGGGAAGTTGGTCGACGTCATCGAGTGATCCCCGAAAATCCATGAGCACCGCGAAATTTGTCAGGTGATTGCATACACACATGCTGTAACTGGCGTTATGTCCTTCAAGTCGACAACCACGAGTGTCCCATTGATTCCTGTATGAGGAAAAAAGTTGCTTTATTTTTTAAAAATGATGAGCAAGGGATGAAAATATGAACTTTCTTGAATAAGTGTTTCTTCTACTAACTTGTTCATATTCCAAAATACACAAGCTGTACCGTTGGGATTCGAGGTCAGATGTTCGACTTCGATTCTAACTTCACTACTTATACTTGTAGCTTTCCTCGCTTGAGTAACAGTAGCACTCAAAATGGCAGAATTCAAAGAGCTTGACATTAATGATTTTCTGAAAAGATAATTAAAATAATGTAATTGAAATAACACTTGTTTTTTTTAGTTAATTAAAATTAATTTAATGTTTTTAAATTATCATTTCTCAACACGATAATTTAATAATAAAAAGTCAATGTAAAAGAAAAAAAATTTTTTTTTTCTTTTGCTAACTATATATTCAGATTACAAAATATTTTTAACTCATTAATGACCAAGAGAAAGTTTGATGTTACCAAGTATAATTTTCTGTAAATTCGAATTGTAACGCATAGAATTGAAATAAATGGACTTACTTTTGAGATAATTGTGGCTCCAATACATTGCTTAAATCAGTGTATAACGTAAAGACAACAGATACGTTTCCGGCATGGGCGTCTAAGGAGCTGTCATAACCTTCATTTAACACAATGTTGCCTCGTCGACTATAATGGCTGGTGACAGACCATTGCGGTAGTTCCATGGATTCCCCATATTTTGCCCGCATTACTTGCAAAGCTGCAATATTTTGTTTCAGAAGAGTAAATTAACTGTATAAATAAACATGACAGGCTTTTTACTTAAAAATAAGCACTAAAGATAATTTATTTTATATACTAAGGTTTTATTTTGAATTTGGGCTAAAGTAAATTTTCATACATTCCTAACCGGAATTTTCCTAATTTGGTTTTCAAATGGCAAAAAAGAAATGATATAAAAAAATTATGTGAGGATGTTTTCAAGTAAAAACATTTTGTTTATGAATTCATAAATCATGAAATAGTTTCTTTCATGGATATGTAAAATCATTAGAATTAATTGATCTTACCAGAGGAAGTTTTCATCGAATGATTGTATTTCTGAAATATTTAAAATCTGTTCTTTGCATATTTTCAAGGCTATGCGAATTTCGTTGAACTTGTTGTAATTTTGAGTTTGTATAACTATTCTGGACTGCTTGGGTCTGTCCAAGGAGGACCTATACGTCCCCCCTCTTGTAATCGATTATCTAAGGGTCAACGATTCATTGTACTTCGATTTAAGGGTGGACGATTTATTGGATCTTGTCTGACGAAGTTAGACAATTAGAGGATAAACAACAACAACAATTTGTATAATCATTTCTTACTATAATATTTCTTTTTGTTTTTCATATATTAACTGGATAATAATATTGGTAATGTTAACATCCATTTAAAGCAGTTTCTGCTTTTTACGGAAATTCTGTAAAATTAATTTTTTAAGTCGACAGAAGTGAAAAAGTATTTGTGCGATTACAGTACGTGATATTTCTAATGTAACTGTGAATGAAATTAAAGACATATTGTATCATTCAATATTTGCGGGATTTATGATCATGGAAGTACGATCTAATATAACTGAATCATTGCGTAGAATAATGTCTGAATAAAAGACGTTCTTTATTCTGTTGTTTCCTTCCTTCCATTATTTTTCTACGTCAAAAATATCACGTGATATTCAAGAATCTTTTGTAAATAACGTTTAGGATTTCATCGAGATTTTATAAAATTTAAGAGTTTGTATACGAGGGGTGGCCAAGACGTCGACTGTGGTCGACTGGTAGACCACGAAGACATTTTAGGTAGTACACGCGACCATCTCGATAATGACCTCGGATATTAACAATTTAATTTATGACTTATGACATAGAATCAATGAATTATTTAAAATAAAAATTTACGAAAGTCTACTCATTAAAACCCAAAACAAACTGTGCAAAGATTTATGATTAAAGGTTTACGATTTAAAACCTAAATCGGACATGATGATAGCGATTAAACATTAACAAAAACTATAGATAGGTATTGATCTCAATTAAGAAAACATGAATTGAGAAACTTCAAAAGCATGGAGGAAGGTTGCATCCATAATCCAAACCGAGACTTCGAAGATTTCGCTTAATACTTACTTGTTTTGTTTGAAGAATTGGAAAGAAGATTCGCTGACTTAATTAGGTTGAAAGAAATACGCAATTTTATGATATTTCCATTTAATGAAAATGTCAAAATTGATGGAGTATCTGAAAAAATAGGACATTTAATAGATATCACACCAGTCACGGTCGGGGAAGAAATTATTAAATTAAGATGCGATATATTTCTTAAATCCAGAGCATATTTAGCGATACTGATTTTTGAAAATTAATTTATGAGGAAACGTTTCCAAATATTTACACAAATTAATTTTGTATTTGAAATCATACTTTGGATCGAGGTATCTGCGAGCCTGCTTTTTCAACCATGAAGAAAAAGCAAACATTGGTCGCATTTAACAGATGAACATTTAATTTCGTGTTTATGCATTGAAATAAGCTCGTACCAGCCACAATATGATAAACTTGTCACAGGTATACAGTGCCAAATTTCAACTAAACGAAGTGAATAGGATGGTCAATTTTTGATATATGATACTTTGATTATTTTCGTCAGTAAGTTTTTATTTTGTAAATATTTATATTAAGTTTTTTTAAGAAAAAATACAAAATTTGCATATTTTTTCTTGTTATCGAAAATAAATATATACGTTAATTTAGCTCTGCCATTAGTAGACCGCCTTCGATTTTTTAAATGTGGAGTAGGCCCCGAATCCCAAAAGATTGGCCATCCCTGTTGTATACTAAGTATATTGAAAATAACCAGATTCCCGTCATAGGAAAACATTGAAATGATAATATGTATCTTTTTATGAAAACTTCAATAATATTTTGTTTGCTTATTAAAAGCTAAAAAAAAACTTCATATTGTTTAAAAATTTTGAAAGCTTTTTAAAAAGGTTAAATATAAAAACTGAACATAATTGGAATTATTAACAATGTACTTGGATTTGTTTTTAACGATACGTCATAAATAGAGCTTTTTTATTGCTAGTGACGAGAGTTTTTATTGTTGATGACCAGACTTATTGCTAAACTTATAGAATCGCACACTTGAAGATATTATTTTCTCGAAATTCTCCTCATTTCCAATACTGTAAATGTTTCCTGTTAAATTTTTAACTAGATGTTTTTAGCTTTAAGTGATTTTACCGTAGATTTTAAAAACAGAATTTTTAAGAACAGAAAAAAAAAAAAAAACTAAACATGCGATATGATTAATGTTTTCCATTCAGAAATACCTCATTCACTAGGAAAATTCTCTGCAAATTTCAGTAACCTATTTATTATATATTAGTTTGTGGAAAAAGTAATCCATTATTTTTTCGGTAGACGTCTGTAGTGATCGCTATGTAGTGAGGTATCTATCAAACAATTTCAGATTTATGCTCGTTGGAAAGGTGACATTTGACACAAAAATATCCTCTTGCGGTTTTTTGTTTGATTCATTCAGTTACGAGTATAAAGTTTTAAAAATGGAAGACAACAAACAGAAAATTCGATACATTTTCGTTTTTCTCTTGTAACGGGGAAAAAGATAGCCGGGTGCTAAAATTGTAAAAGGTGTTTATGGTCCTATATAAGACTGTAACAACCAGTTACGTACAATTTTTTTTCGTCGATTCCGTTCGGGTATTTTTGATGTTAGAGATGCACCTCGCATGTGGATGCAGCATCGTCGAAAATGTCTATAAAATATCAAAAATGATCGAAGTTAACCGCATGTCAGCAGTCATAACGCGCAAGACCAAAAAATCTACATAAAAGCTGTTTTAAACCTTTTTACAAAGTGAATCTAAAAGAAGTTACATAAAGTTCACGTAAAAATAATGGATTTCTTTTTCCCTAACCTGATATATATAGGTAATTTTTAGCTTTTTAACTATATTTGAAAACAAAGTATTCGATCAATTTATTGCGCATTTTATCAGTTTTTGAGATACGAGTAATTATATTTTCTTTCTTTTGACACGATTAAATTGTTTATTAACCTGACTGTTAGAAAATTTCTTAAACGGCGTTATGATTCAAAGCGAAAGGGATAAGAGATGGAAGATTATGGGGGAGAAAAAACGGTTCCCAGTTTTCCAGAAAGACTACGATGGCTTTATTTAGAAGACTGACTGAACATGACTGCTTCCAGAACAATCTCTATAAAATTAGAGTGGTGGAATTCCCAAAAGGTGTTTTCTGTGACTAATCAATGTTTTAATATTTAAAAAGTTGTACAACACGTTCTTAAAGTATGAGAAAGAAATATTTCAGGACTCGTGAATTAATGTTTTAATGCCAATGCTCAGCATTTGTATAAAAAAAAAATTGTTCCGTTAAAAATCCTTTTATTGCTTACCTTTAACTGGCTCATTGCTCCTAGGTCTCTATCTGGTAACCTGATAAAAATTGTACGACATCTTGTCTTAGCTTATCTTATCATATCTTAGCACTTTATATTTTTATATTATTTATTTTTATATATTTTTATATTAATATATTTTTATATTATAAATAATATTATATATATATTATATATAATATAATATAAATAATATATAAATAATATTATAAATAATAATTTTTATATTAATATATTTTTATATTTTATATTAGCACTTTATATCTTAGCACACATATCTTTTATCATATCTTATCTTATCATATCTTAGCACATGTCTTAGCATATCTTAAAAACCCTAGATATGCTAAGCAATTTTGAATGTTTGTCGTTTTAAAACACTTTGTGAGCCTTTGATATTCAATTCCATATTTATGCAGTAGGTAAACAATTAATTCTTTAGCACCCGAATCTAAAGTATTAATCAACAACAGATTGATACAAATGTATTATTATTAGCATATGGCTTGCGAATCCATGGTCTTCTTCCTATACACTTAAAACTAGTTTTTCCAAAAATTTGAATAAATATTCAATATTTTCAATTTATATTAAATGAGCAATTTATATTTTCTACGCGAAAATTCCTATTTGTGATGAATTTTTATTTAAAATTTGCATTACCTTTGTTTTTTCAGATGTAATTATTGAATATTTTAATTCAACAAAATGAAAGAGAGAAAAGAAAAGGAATTTTAATTTAAGGCAAACTTTAAGACATAATGACGAAATCATAATTCGAAACTGATTGTCTTCAGATATATTATTTTTAAAACTATTCATTGTAATCACCTTGAACGTATATATATATATAGATAGATAGATAGATATATTTATGCTTAGCATTACAGCCGCGGCTTGTCATAAATATGATGTGTGTCCCATGCAAACTATACCTGAGAAGTACCGAATGTAATTGAGTAATACTTGTGTAATAATA
>JAPDSC010069167.1:0-11677 GCA_026290005.1 Latrodectus geometricus
CGCCTGTTAACAATTCTGTTATCTGGCAGCATCGCACAGCTCTTTTTAAAATACTGTGTTTAATTTTCGAAGGAATCATCGGGGCGTTTCGAGACTTATTTCCAATAATTTTTTCCCATTGTACAGCCCGCTTATTTGTTCGACTCCCAGTATATAGTGTAATATATATATATATATATATATATATATATATATATATATATATATATCATCCCTCAAATATACGTATTTTAGACATAATACCTTTAAGTTTAAGTACCATAAAGTTGACAAAAAATAAATTCGTGATCCTGAATGTAAAGAAAATTTGTAAAGCATAATTAAAAATTGTGATATGCTATACCCATGTATAAATGTTAGATACGAAAGTAGGTGTATATATTTCCAGCTTCATTAAGGAAAACAAATATTTGTTATGAAGTAGATTTTCTTAGTTTTAAAAACTGTCTCGATAAGAATCAATACATTTTGTATGTGTTTAAAACATTTGCCCAACATTTTTTACATTACGATATCAAAAAAGTGGGTTTTGAACAGTTAAACTGATTCTTCGTGTTTTGTTGCACTAGCACACCAAGAGTTGGGCTCTATCAGTTACTGGAAGCAGCCGAGCTGGATGTTTGCAATTTGGAAATAAGCAGCAGCAAGCTAGCAGAAGACCCCTCTAATACTTAGCCTGCAACCAACAGAGGTGGAAGCCATTGCACGATTACATTGCCCAACCACCTTTAGGTTACATATCGGATCTTTGGTTAATCCGGTATTCGAATTCAATACCTTCTGATTGTGAGAAGGACGCCCTAACCAACTAGGCCATCGTGACCCTCTTCATCGAGCATTGAAAATTTTTGATCAAGTAGTTTATTTTTGATACGCAGGAATTAAAAAAAAAAGTCATTAAATCCCAAATCAAGTCTATACAGTGAATAACAAATTGATTTGATGTCAGTAAAAAATTACTTTGGTTAAGCCGAAGTGCGGCAGCAAGCATTATCGCGATAAACAATGATTCATTTCTTCTGTTTACGAATTTTTTTTTGTGTCTTCTTACAAACGTTCGCGTGTGTATAATTCAGAATTTATGTTTCTGCATTGCTATGATTTACTGTGGCCACATGGTTGCTGATGAAACAGATAACCATTTCCTTTGACGTGCTCGAAAAACTGTGGTAGATTTGGTTCATCTTGGGAGGCCCATACAATTGTTTGCTGCTTTCTTTTGGGATCATATGCACAGAACTGTGATTCGTCACCTGTGTAGATGTTACACACAACATTTATACTTAAGAAATAAAAAAATCATTAAATCCCAAATGACTATTTTTTTATACCCTAAGTATAAATGTTGTATGCGAAGCATGCTAGTTGAACAACAACACACTACATTTAAAGTAAAATGAACTTATTTTTTAAATTCCTTGCACCAATCTGCATAAATCATCCTTTGTGCATTTGTCAGATTACATGGGATCTAATGTGAATAAATTCTTTCAACAGCCTAATGTCCATGCAATATTTGTCATTCTCTTGTCCAAAGATACCTCTATCCTACGTTACGTCACAAGTTTCCGTTGCATTATAAAATCACGCACAGTATTGAATTTTGTGATACAAAAACCAATTTTGGATGACCTTCAAGGAATTCGGCCAAGGGCCGCCTTTTGGTAAGGGTTAAATTTATTACATTATTACAGTGCTGTAAAATAATCTCTGTATAAAGAATTAACTTTACCAAAGTACTCTTGTTTTGATAATTTATGCGAAAGGTTATAAATGATAATAACACGAAAATGTAAACAATTCAATTCTATTTTTCCGAGAGTTGATTTTTTCAACTTACTACAAACAACACAAATCAAGTTAAAATAGCAAAATTTCTAAAGAAATTATGGTTCAAATCATTAAATTATGATTTAAAAATGAATAAGAAATGTTCAGAAATGTAAAACAACCTATGTACATAGTTGACAGAACTAATTGTTTCTAGATTAATAAATTCCATTTCACGAAGTTAGTAAAAGCTACTGACATCGTCTAAAAAGTAAATACAAAATCATGTAAATGTAATGCATGTGTATAATAATTATTTAATATTTCGATACTTTTTACAGATTTTCAATCTTCAGTTTCCGTGGTGACAACATGGTCTCGAATTTTATAGTAGATCTCAACAGCTTTTACATTGCTATAGCTGTTGCTGCTCTTAGCTTCTTATATTATATCAAATGCAACCTCCTGGACCCATTGGCATCCCATACTTTGGATATTGGCCATTCTTGTCCCATGATAATTGTCACAAAGAACTGCATGAGTTAGCCAACAAGTATGGTGATGTTTTCAGTTACACGGTCACCGGGCGCACGTTTATTCATATGGGATCCTACAAAGCGGCTAAAGAAGCTCATATTATCAAATCTGATTGTTTTGCTGAAAGAGTTAGAGATTATAATGTCTTATACTTCTTCGTAAGAGGTGGTAAGTAAAATAAAAGATAAATACAAGTTTCATAATTTGTATAAAGTATGTATATAAAGCATTTTAATATTAATACATAAATGCATTGTCTGTCTAATGATTTAAAAAAGGATTTATTTAAAAGTTTCGTATTAATTAATTCTTTTATAAGCTCTAACATTTTTTTCTTTTTTTTTTCTTTGGTAAAAATTTATTGTACGGTCACCCTAGGCGACTTTTTTTAAAATCTCGCCATTTTGCAGTAGGGAGATCTAAAAGAAGCAGAATACTAAAAAATATTGCTTTTAGGAAAAAAAATGGGTTGCCAGTAAATGTTATTTATCGCCAAGGTTGACCATATAGTAAATCTGGATCCTTTTTTTAAATATTTTGTTCAAAAGAAAACCTATATTAAAATGAATAATAGAGTATAATATTAACAAACAAATTTTGCTCGCAATGTATCTGTTTCATATCTGACTAAAAGAATAAAAATAATAGTTTGATTATCAGGTTTCCACCGTTGTATAGAATAAATCAAGAATATGAAAGCCAACTTTGGGAGTGATTCCTTTTTATAATTAGCAAATAGGGAAAAATATGGTACGTAATGAGCAAGATTTTGTAATTTCTTGAATATAAGATAATGGTGCCACTGGAATAACTTAACTTTCTTTCATAGTTACTTTTAAAATTTCTTACATTTAAAATTATTTGATATCGAAGAAGTTTTACTAATCTATATAGAAATTACTTTTTTAGCCAGAAAGGCAAAATTCCTAATTTTCGTTTTTTAGACTATTTTCTCTTTTGATATGTTTCCGGCAAACATTCTACTCCTTACATATTTAAACGACTGTATTCGTAAGGAGATATGGTTAAATTAATTATAATCATTGAATAATGAATTTATGTACTTTAAATGTACCATTAATATTTAAATCCTTCGTGACGCCATAGTAACATTATTAACAAATTCTGGACGTAAAACAGTACGTAGGGTTTTAAAATACTGAGTAGACTTTTCGAATTAGGAAATATGAATTGTATAAATCAAGAATCATTCTAAATATATTGATAATTTTTACATTTTTTGATTGTATAAAAATGAATAGCAAAAAATATTAATTTATGCTTAGCATTATTTACTCTTGTTTTTATTAAGTTTCGAGCTAAATTACTCACTATCTAGTCTTATTGCGTATTATATTACAGAATGTACTTCAAGTTTTAATGCATAGAATTTATCACCTAGATCAATTCTGATTGAGTCTATAAATATGTTTTCTCGGTTTTCAAACTTCAAGAGGTATATAGTCTCAGTTAGAAACTACTCTTACTTTTAATTGAATCAATTATTATTTATTGTAAGGTATATTAAATTACTAGAGTTGTGTTGTTTTTTATATTTAATAGATTGCCAATCTCAATATTCTTTTTAAAATTCCTTTTCAAACCACCATTTCTCTTGAGTTCAGTGGTGAAGCTTTTCCTTCTTGGACATTGAGCCACAAAACCCAACCCACCAACTTGAGGCATTCAGAATCTAAGTATCTGAAGAAATGGTTAAAAACAAGAAATATATCCTTTTATGGACACTTTTCACTTTAAATATTTTTAATACAAAATCAAGTAAGAGTAACGCTTGTAATAACAAAGTATGTTTTAAAATAGTGGTATTGAGAAATATGATATCAGTCTAAGTGTATTATTTTCCCTTATTTTGTTTCATTTATTTTTATGTTTATTCTATTTCGTTCTGCTTATTTTTTGAATATTATTTAGTTTTTGAACTTCAGAATATAAAAATTTATTCAATAATATAACATTTGAATTCAACGTGCTTCGATTACAGGAATGGTTTTCACTGACTTTGAGCAATGGAAAGCTGTGAGAAAGTTTCTACAACAGCAGTTCAGGGAGTGTGGCATGAGTGTTATCCGGGAAGCGCACTCGGGGGCCATGTACGACACTGTCCGGGAAGCCATCATGGAGATCAAGGATCATTTGGGGGAGCCAGTGGATATAGGGGAGTTGATGGCTGCCAAGAGCAACAAAATATTGTTACAGACATTTATGGATGAATACGGAATGACTGAAGAAGAATTGCGTGAATACAACCTCCACTATGCAGATACTCTAAACGCCGTGACAAGCAAGAATATGATGCTTGTCGGGGAATTTGCCAGGTATGTGCTATTCAATGAAATGGAAAATATAGTTTCTATTCAAGAATACTATTTATAAACTTGAATAATACTTCAGGTACCTAACCCATTCATGGTCTCTACCACTTAGGTGGAAATAATCAGATGGGAATTTTCGTAATTTCGAAGCAGGAATCCAACAGACCTTCCATTACTTAATTTGCCCCTCCCAAAGCTATCCTTTCATTTGAAGGGCATTGGGACTACTAACTATTTAACATGCCGCCTTTAGTAAACATGAGGGATCTTCTGTTCAGCACAGACTCGAACCTTTCGATAATGAGAACGATAGACAAAAGAGTTTATAATAAAACATGCGTTTATTGCTGCATGTTCTCATAGCGTTCGAACGTTAGTGTTTGACAAAGTGAAACATTTACATGGAAAAAGTTGCCAAAAATAGCATGATTACAAAGTGGGCCAAAGTAGGTGCTCCATATCCAAGGATATACATTACAAATATGGAACAACTTCTATGAAATTATTTCGAATGCCAAATATTTGTTATATTGTGGTGAAGATATTGTCAATACAGAGTGCGTCAAAAAATGTATAGAAATTTGAACGAACATACAACATTTCTATGGTGATACAAGATATAATTTCTGTGGGAATGTGCAATATATATAATAAATAAAGTATTGTGATTTGTCTGCAACGGGATTTATTACGCCTTTCCATTTTGAAGATAATGGAGCAAGCGAAAAGTACCTATCAATGCTTGCTGATTCCATATTCCCTGACCTTTATACATTGCACAACAATGATTTTTTTTCCAACTAGATGGTAGTCCTCTGCACTATCATCGAGAGACATGAGCGTAGAGGGATTAAAATTTGCCATGATAGGCCAGTGAATTGAATGATTACAGGAACAATCAAATTTCCTCCTTATACCGCTGGATTACTTTTTATAGGGTACAATAAAAGCTGAAGTGTTCAAATGTAAACCACGTAATCTAGATTCATTTTGAAACGAGATTGAAGTGTTGTGTGTTAAATCTCAATGGAGTTGTTGGTACTACGTTCGGAATCAAAAGTGATTCATATTAAAAAATGTATTGATGCTGAAGGGCACCGTGTTTAACCGTTGTAATATTTTTGTCAGATACTGCATTTATGTTTCAGATTGCAGTTGCACCAGTAAACTTCTCTATACCAAGCCCTAATTTGGACTCTACCAGTTAGAAGAAGCAGCCGAGTGGGAGTCTGAATTATTTAGTAGCAGGAATCAAGCAGAAGGTCCCCGAATTCTTGACGCGATACCCCCAGAGGTATTATTTTACTTGGAGGACATTGCGACAATGACATATTTAATGTGTCCCAGCCGCCTTTAGTGAACATGACAGATATATGGTTCAGCTGAGATTCGAACTTACTACCTTCCAATAAAGAGAGCGACGCCCTAATCAACCAGGCAAATGCGGCCCTTTTGAATTAGAGTTTCATCTTTCATTTACAGAAATTGAACCTTATAGAATTTAGTATAAATTTTATGTGGGGGTTAAAATGGGTATACATTTTGTGAAGTACCCTATATTCAATATTTATTTTATTTCGGCAAAGAGTAACAGACAATCTAACGGCAATAGGTCGGTGTGAAGCATTTTAAAATCCCCAGCATTAATTGCTTTGCATAAGAACTTTTCATAGATAGCAAGCCACATTCACGTGTAACAAGAGAGGAAACAACGAAAATTTCCAATCACCCTCCCCAACAAATACACATGCAAATGGCATGAACGCGACATCCGTCTAGGTTTGTTCAACAGTACCTGAGATCGAAACAGGATATTTATGCTTAAAACAGCGCTTTTTTATTACTAGGCTACGAAGGGGACGGTATTGACTATATTAAAAAAGATTTAAAAATTTAAATAACCATTGATAATTTGTTACAATAAACAAGTATAATAAATTGAATAAAAAAGATGAAATGCCCTACAAATCTTTACCTTCTAGAAATACATTTACTTTCCATAATTAAATATATCTATTTTTACCTTGTAAAACCAAATAGATTGTTTATTAAAATACTCGTAATGAAGTTAACATTAAAATATTTTATCTAGAGTATAAATTGAAAACCAGTAACGAATAGCATATTTGCATGACCATAAAAGTATTTATGTAATCTATCAAGATAATTTCTTCAAAAATATAGTAAAAATTTAAGAAAATATCATGAAAAATATGAGAAAAATTTCATTTAAAAATTTATGAATAATATATGCTTTGAAATCTAGATTATTATTTTGTTGGAGAATGATCACACAATAAAAATATACCAATATGTTTCATAACTAGAAAAACATTGCCTTTTGTCGAGTGCAAAGAAATGTGCTTTGTGGCGTAACAAATTTAATCTATATTTTTGTGCAGGTTTTAATTCACTTGAATTAGTATTATGTAGGATGGAATTGCAAGGCATAGACAACAATCATAATATTGTTTATTTAAAAAATGAAAAAGGAAATTAGGAAATGTAGCTAGTATGTTGCCTAAAGAAATGTATACAACTATCCATCACGCATCTTACCATACACTCGGCATAGAAAAGTCGGGAAAAAATAGAACAAAAATAGGGAATCCTCCGCGAAATTTCTTTAGTTTCTGACCACTGTATTAATAATTAATAGGATTATCAGCTTAAATAGAAAATAAATAACGAAAAAATTTATAAAAAATTTTCAACTGTTATTTTACCTAATAAATAATTTGTTATCTTACAATTAATTTGCAATTATTCACCATTATTCTAATATTGGGGAAAAAATTTAACCTCCAGTAATTAAAATATTTTTCTGTTTTTGTTTATGATTATACACCAACTTTTCTAATACTTTCTATACCATCTGGTCATTAAAGGGATACCTTCTTCAAGAACTTAAGTTTTAATGAACTTTGCACCTTTATGTCCTTGAGAAAGCAAAATATAAAGTAGATTATATTTCAGAGGAAAAATTTTTTATCTTCCCTTATATTTAAAAACTCTTTTGTTTAGTTATGTTTTTATTGTGACTTATTTTCGCTTATATTGTTCTGTACCTCTTAATTTACTTAAAAAAGAGAGATTCATATCAATGTTAGCTTCATAATACAATGATATCAAACTTCTCATAATTCCACTTTGCCAAACAAAATTGCTAAAAATAGCACAAGCTTTTTTGAGAAGCATATATTCACAGTTTATTTATATAAAAGGAGAATCTTTAAGGATTGAATAGAGTTTATATTTATTAATATTTGGTTAAATTGCGCTTAGGTCCCCTACTTCGCCATCTCGCGAATTTGAAGCGCTTTTTTGCGCATGCTCATTAATTACTCTTTTGTTTCAGCCTTTTCATTGGTCGCTAATTAAGTTTCACTTTTAAATAGCTGTGGAATTTTGGCCATGGCATCAGCAATTTTAAAAACGCGCCAAGTAGGGGACATAAAGCTCATTTCCACCTAATATTTAATTATAAATCTATATATAATAACATTAAGGTATTTGCTAAAATCTTGTTGCAAAAAAATATCTTGCAATAAATTTAATTTTTTTTAAAAGCCTCACATTTTATGTGTGTGTGTGGTGTGTTGCCTTTTATTTAATATTTTATAGATATTTTATGATACCTTTCTGCAAGAATTTCAGCAAAGGCAAAAAAGGACATTATAAACTGCGAGAGATCTTGTCCAAATTGATTAATAAGCACAAGGCAACATACAATGAACATCATATCAGAAACGCAATAGATGCTTATTATAAGGAAAGAAATGACAGGAAATCCAGAAATGATCCGACATATAAATTATTTATAGGTAAGTTTTAAATTTTTAAAAAAATGGGGATATTGTACTAATTTAAAAACTGAATCTAATCATGTAATTCCAGATGAATGTCTGATGATGACTCTGATCACGATCAATGGGGATAGTACTCTTTCCATCGGACTGCTTGTCGCAATTTTCATCAAGGCTCTGTTGGACCATCCAGAAGAACAGGAGAAACTGTACCAAGAGTTGGTGGAAGTCTGCGGCCCGGACAGAGAAATAGAAGACAAAAGCAAACTGAACTACATAAATGTTTTTATCTTGGAAGTGATGAGGACGACAGACATAATCACAACATTTGTAAGCTTAGAATGCACAAGTAGGTGACCCTTATTTTGAATCAATTTGGATACATTGGTTCAAATTTGCTTTATTAAAAAGTGCTAAATATATTACTAAATAAATTTGTTTTATTAAAAATATACTCAATACTATGTGATGAAACAAACTTGACACAATTTGTTGATACGTTCTTAAAAATTCGGAATATTTTTTTTCCCAAAATATATTTTATTTCGTTTATTTTTCTTATTAGTGAGCTTTGTCGTAAGAAAACTTAATTAAAGATATAAAAGTGATATTACACATTAAAAATATAACATGATATCAGTTTTTTTTTTTAAATTTTATTTATAATATTTTAATGAGAAAGCACACACACACATTATATCGAGATATTTTTAAAATCAAGATCTTCTAAAAAAAAAATCAAAATATCCTCAGTTTTTGTGAGATATTTTATTTTTAAAAATTATAATTTGTAAATCATGTGACGATTATGGGACATATTAATATATATATATATAATCTAAAAAAGCTAAATACAGCGTGGTAAAAATAATTACGTCACTAAAATTGTTGTTTGAAAATTTTAGAAGTTAGAAAAATAACTTCATTCATACATAGTTGTTGTTGTTACTTATGACACTCGTCGAAGCTAAGCCCACTCGTCTGGGAAAAAGCGTATAATGTCATAAAGAGCGTCTTCCGTTTATTAAACAGAGCCTTCCTCATGACGGTAGAAGTACGACTTTGGCTCACAGATGGGAGCACCATCTGTGCCTTCCAATTTAGAGATGGGAAGGCAGAGAAAAGCCAAGGCCTGGGTCTTAACACCCCCAGAGGAATTAATTTGGAAAAGATCATAAATAGTTCACGTAATTATTTGAAAACAAGTAAAACAACAAGAAAACATTATTGAGATTTTTACAAAGACAAAAGGCCGGATATGCTTCCCCTTTTTGGAATGGGTGAGTTAACAATGAGACATATTTTACCACTTACAGATAAAAATTACATGTCTTTATTATAATTTCTTTGAAATATTTAATTTAAAATCATATGTGATATGATTCTGTTAGTATAAACATATGTTACACTAAAATAAGTTCACTTAAAGCGATATATTTAATTGAAAACTATAATTTAAAATATACTTTCGATACAGAATTTATTTCTAAAACATTTTTATCATATTTTCTGGCATATAGTTGTGTTAAATATGAATTTTTAATCCTTGAGGGAATGAACAAATTATTGAAATACTTTTGTTCTAGTTTTAAACAAAACGAGTTCAAAACAAATGTTAAATTTGTTCTCGTTTTGAACAAAACGAGTTCGTTCAAAATGAGAACAAATTTAATATTTGTTTTCATTTCTTGTGTTAATTCTTATACTTCCATTTCAGGTAAACGTTCATGCATCGGAGAAGGCTATGCTATGAATCAAGTGTTTCTGTTTTTGACAACACTCGTCAAGAACTTTCGCTTGTCCAAGCTCCCTGGTGTTAAGGATAAGCAAACTTTATTCTTTTCAGCAGACAAAATCTGTGCTATAGCTGAACTTAGAAGTCACAAATGATGTTTGAATATGCATACAACGCCTTTGAAGTGATTTAAAAATTTTCTTGAAACTTTTATTCAAATTAAAAAGTGATACTTTAGTGATCAATAATGATACTTTTTTTTTGAAATATTAGTTTTAGTTATTATTTTCATTCTATATATGGATATACATGATTTGCTAAATATTTATATTTTGAAGGATTTCTGCGTTAAGCACATAGTTTAAAATGTTCCATATAATTCATATTGAGAGAAAAAACAATGACTCTTACAGAAAAAATATTTGTTTTAAGCAAAATAAAATAAAATTATTTTGTGAGAATGATTCACTATTCTCTTTTAAAAAATGAATTTATCATTATGATACATTTGAATAAATTTGGTGTATTTCCACAAATATGAAAAATTCTAGGAATGTATTTTATCGTATTTTAAATACGCGTTTTTTAACGCAAAATTACAATTTATTTCAAATTTTGTATACATTTTTCTATTTGCCTTCTGGAATTCCTTTATTGTTTTAAACTTACTCATTTTTAAATTATGATATCATAAATGATATACAACCAATTTATGCCAGGCTTTTAATTATGTGATTAAATAAATGAGTGACGTGAGTAAATACGTACAAATCACATGAGTAACCAAATAAATTAATAATAGGTGACAATGAATGAAAAATATAAAAAGATTCTTTTATAATTATAATTATATTTATTATCCTTGATATTTTTTTATTTATTTGAAGTATTTCGTACCAAAAATATTAATAACATGTTAACTTTAATAATAATCTTGTATAACTTATTTGTTAAAAGCTAAGTTTAAAATTAAATCTATGACCATCAAAACTCTCCCACTAAAAGAAAAATTTTTCTCATACATTTATAATTGGCATGATTGGTAAAACACATTCCTTTAAAAAAGTTCCTCCATCTACCCATGCAATGAGTGTATAAAATCTATCAGTGTAACAATGGATTCAAACGAATTGAAGTGTTTCCCAGCGGTACTTAGCAGGTGATTAGTTTATGTGAAAGATAGCTTTATTTAGAGCAGTGATTCCCAAAGTGGTCTATATTGACCCCTAGGGGTCTATGACAACCTGCAAGGGGTCTACGTCAGCGAAAAAAAATTGGGGGTCCTTGAAATGAAAATGGGGGTCCACAATAGTGGGTCTCAACACATACACTGATAGTACCTATTTACTTACATCATACTATCTTATAATATCAAAACATATACATTATTTATAAAAGTACCTATGAAGTAAAAAGTTTATTATATATGAGTAGTGGAAAAATGAGAGCTCAGCCCCACTTTTCGATGAGAGTTCAACCCCACTTTTTGATGAGAG
>JAPDSC010069167.1:21677-40388 GCA_026290005.1 Latrodectus geometricus
GTATAAGAATTTTGAGATGATAACCATTTTCTTATTTCTTGTCGGGGGACCTCCCATCGATCGGAATAAAGTTTCAACCCCAGAAAAGCTCCCAGGTAAAGAGGGATCACCATACAAATCATTCAATTCCATTAAAACGGGCTGAAAATAAATATAATGTTAACTTCTAAATGTATGCAACAAAAATGAGAACAAATTTGAAATGTAACAATATTTATTTAAAAACATGATACTTGAAAGGTACACTTCTAAACAAAATTGAATTATAAATAAAATTAGAACAATCTCAATGGTTAAGGGTCAGAGGCGACATACATTTTTTTGGCATTGGATATTAGTAAATGTACATCTAATTTACTAAAAAAAATTAGTGTTTACATAATTTAATATATTAAAATTAAGTTCAATAAAATTCCTTGCCAATTGCTCCAAATCGATGCTTAACATCACTATATTTTCACATGCATACAGTTTTTCCCCATAATTGGAAGGGAGACACTCATGTCCTAACTGATTTTCGTAATTTTGCGTGCATCCAAAGCATTCAAACATTGAATTCACATTCAACTCAATGTTCTTTTTTATGAGTTCAGTCAATGATTTGGATAAGGCATCGTACACGTCCGTCATTTCGATATCAGATGGAGTCGTAGGGAGAGGATTGTTCTTTACTTTCTCCAACACAATCTGAGGAAACACATGTTTATATGACAGGGAAATACTCGAAGTAATTTTCCTTTGAAGAGTTTTATTGCAAGTAAGCTCTACAAACTCTTGCTCTGAAAGCATACACAGCGTGGGTGTGAACTGACGAGAGAAATCCATTTTTGTAACATATCTTTGAAAGGTTACATACACACCAGTATCCAGAAGGACTTTCGATATTAACAATGAATCGTCTAAGATGGTAATATTTCCTCCCATTACAGACTCTTTGATGGTCTCAGACTTTTTGATGAAAGATAGCCAATGCGTTGGAGTGATGGTTGCACCTTTCCTGGTTGCATACAGGATACCGTTCTCATTTCGAAGATATTGCCGCAGGTGGATAAGTAAAGAATTAGCGAAGTAAGTCACTACCACATAATTTGAATCTCCCAGATGAAAATGATGTTCGGGTAGTAAATTTTCCACGGTGGCAGGTAATGTTGGTGCTTGGCATACTGATCCAGAACTTTCCTCCATTGTACCAAAAGAACGTTTCATTGTAAATTGCTCAGAATAATTTCACTGAACTTCTCAATAGAAAATTTTACACAAATAATGTCCACTTCAGAAACTGTGCAGCTTATGAAGGATTCACCAGCCAATCAGAGTATGGAACGTGAAGCAAAAATAAGTTATCCCTTTCTTAAAGTCAGTAACGAAAAACAAAATTCTTGGACACTTGCAATATTTTGCGAAATTTACTTTCTTATCATTACTCCTAAAACCTTTCTTAACTACAACAATTTAATCTCAGAATGAAAACATTTTTACTACTATCGAAAAGTCCGCTAATGAATTACCATTATGTTTTACTTAAAATTTTTAAAATCATGATTGAACAACTATCTTATTTCGGAAATTGTTCAAAATGCTAGAATTTACTACCAAGTAATAAGATCTTTATAAAAACAAACAAATGTATAAAATACTTTCTCGAAAATTATTCATTTTGAAATTAATTAAATAAGCAATTTTAATTAAGTTAATGATTTATTAATATTCTAATATTTGAGGAACATTGGATTAGTGGTATGAATATTAAGTAAAATCTTCCTTGTAAAATTTATGATTCAACTCAAAAGTGGGGTCGCAAATTGGGGGTTGAACTCTCATCAAAAAGTGGGGTTCAACTCTCAGCGAAAAGTGGGGCTGAACTCTCATTTTTCCACTACTTATATGTTTATAAAATTGTGTAAGTTGTTGGATGTTGGTATTCGCTTTGTGGTCGCAATACATTTCAAACTTGTAAAAATCTGAGAATCGCAGTCTCAGAGCTTTGCTACCTTGCACTGACTTGTTCAATTCGTCACTCTATAAATACGAATGTGGGACAAATACGTTTATTCGTTTCCTGAATCTTGAAAAGGACAGTGTGTCACAATCCCGAGGTACCCCAGTGATCTGTCCTCTTCTCTTTATTTTCTTCTCTCCTCTACTCTTCTGCTTTTTCTTCCTTTTCTCCCTCATTGTGGTTGCCTCTTACGAGGTTGAGGGCTCCCCTTGAGTAGCTTTCGCCGCTCTGTTGCTATTAGCTACTCTTGGGGACTAAATCACCCACGTGTTTGCCGTGCGTGGAGACCCGTGTCCCTGGAAATGAGAATCCTGGTAATTGAGGCCCCAGAGACCAACACATTACTTTGGCCTCTGCTTCAGGTAAACGGGAGGTGTGTTGTGGTCCTCAGCACATCAATCGGCTTTATGGATCAAGTGATCGGTACATCTACTGGGTGACTCGTTAAGGGTGGAGACCACTTCAGGGATGTACTGTGATCGTATAGGGATTGACTAGCACTGGTGCAGTTGACTTGCATCCCCTTGTAGGACTCCGTGGTGGGTGGTGCCGTCGGTCCCCGAATTCTGTATCATCCTACATGGAAAAAAAACTTTCTCCTCACTCCCTCGGGAGCAACAAATGCAATTGTGTAACGCAAAATATTTTATTGTAAAAAGAATTGGAGATTCTTTTGAATCTGTTTCTCCTTTTCTGATTGAGAAGAGTATTACTTCTTACCTAGGAGAAGTAAAATCTATTAAGAAGTTACGTTCGGGTGTTCTGCTAGTCGAAACTGCATCCGAGAAACAATCTATGCTGATGCAAGGCATGAAAGCCATAGCTAACATCTCTGTTACTGTCGAACCTCACGGCAATTTAAATTTCTCACGTGGTGTTATTTCTGCTGAGGACTTGTACCACACGCCAACAGAGGAAATACTGGAAAACCTGAAAAGCCAGAAAGTCTGTGGTGTCAAAAGAATTACGATCATGAGGGATGGTATTGTCTTGAATACCAAACATCTGATTTTGACATTCGCGACACCCGACTTACCTGAGCATATTAAAGTCGCCTATATGAGGTGTTCTGTTCGGCCATACATCCCAAATCCTCTCAGATGTTTCCAGTGCCAACGTTTTGGGCACTCTAAAATGGCTTGCCGAGGTAAACTCACTTGCGCCCGTTGTTCTGACGTTGGCCATGACAGCATTACCTGCGATGCCAAAGAAGTGTGTGTCAATTGTAAAGGCAATCACACTTCTTTTTCTCGATCATGTCCAGTTTGGCAACTGGAAAAAGAAATCACTACTCTGAAAATTACCAAAAATATATCATACCCAGAGGCTCGACGGTTAGTAACTTCTCGAACTCCTGTAGCTGGTGTTAGCTATGCGGCTGCTGCTAAAAAGACCACTCGATCTTGTAGCACTCAGACAGAAGGAGACCCATGTCCTTCTGTTCGTTTGTCCTCAAAGATCACGAACACTACCAAGACTCTTCCCACTCTTACCAAAATGTCGGCTAAATCAAAAGCTTTAAAAGCGAGAAAATTAAAACTCTCTAAGGAAGGCCATCGAATACCTTCCTCACTTTCAAAAAAAGCCCTCCGTGCCTTGGATGCAGACACTGTTAAACTGCATCCCTCAGATGATGATTTCAGCTTAGAAGATTCATCTGAGATGACCATCAGTAACAGCGATAATGGTTAGTGTTAATATTCCATAAATGACTTCCTTTGTTTCATGGAATTGTCGTAGTTTCCGGCCTCGAGTTGATGATCTCAAATCTCTCATCTCCCACTACAATCCTGTATGTGTGGCTCTACAGGAAACATTCCTGAAGCCCACTATTGGCTCTAAACTACGAGGATTTCAATGCTACAGAAATGATTATGATGGTGGCGCCACTGCAAGCGGTGGTGTTTGTATTTTCACTTCCAACAGATACCCTAGCACAGCACATCAGCTGCGCACTACACTGCAGGCTGTCTCTGTCAAAATTTATACTACATGTCTAATCACTATCTGTAGCCTTTATTTACCACCAAATGACATCATTCAAGCTGAAGAACTAAATGAATTAGTTGATCAACTCCCAGCTCCATTTTTATTGCTCGGTGATTTTAACGGTCATAGTCCTTTGTGGGGTAGTGATGATACGAATTCTCGCGGTCGTCAGATTGAGCAGTTCATATCTGATAACTCTCTCTGTCTGCTAAATACCGACGAGAAGACTTATTTCCACGAACCTACAAGGACATTTCACTCTCTTGACCTAGCTATTTGTTCTCCGTCACTTCTGCCGTTGCTGAATTTCACTGTTGGAAATGACCTTTTCAACAGCGATCATTTCCCTCTTATCGTGACTCAGACTGGAAGTAATAATGTGTCCCATAGGCCACCGAATTACGTGTACAGTCGAGCCGATTGGGTTCTTTTCACGCAATTGGCCGTGATTACGGAAACAAGAGTTAAGAGAGATGTGATTGATGATGCCGTTAAATATGTCGCTGACACAATAATCAAAGCTGCGGATGTTGCTATTCCTAAAAGTTCTTCTATCCCTCATAAGCTTATGAAACCATGGTGGAATGAAGAGTGCCGACTATCCTACAAGAAACAAAGGAAGCAATGGAATATTTTCCGAAGATACCCTACTACGGTGAACCTTATTGCCTTTAAAAAAGCCAAAGCTCAAGCTCGTAGAGTAAGACGCCAGAGTCAAAGAGAATCTTGGATTCGTTACGTGTCTTCAATTACATCATCGACATCCAGCAAACAATTGTGGAGGAAAGTAAAAGCAGCCAATGGTATTTATCAGGATTGTTCCATTCCTGTTTTAAAAACTGGTGCTGCTGTGCATTCCTCAACGGTAGACATTGCAAATGTCATCGGAAAAACGTTTGCTAGTGTGTCCAGCTCTGATTCCTATAGTCCTGCTTTTCATAGGTCTAAAAGAATAGCTGAGCGGACTCCTCTACGTTTCACTGACCGCAGTAATCTACCGTACAATTGTGCTTTTGGAATGTCAGAATTGAAGACTGCCTTACATCAGGCAAACGACACCAGTCCCGGACCTGATGGAATCTCTTATCAAATGCTTCGTCATTTACATCCAGATTCATTATTGAACATACTTGTATTGTTTAATAGAATCTGGACGGAACATGCATATCCCACTTCGTGGCGAGAAGCGATAGTGATTCCTATTCTAAAACCGGGCAAAGATTCCTCTGACCATATGAGTTATCGTCCAATAGCTCTTACGAGTTGCCTATGCAAAACTTTTGAGCGTATGATCAATGCTAGACTCACTTACATCTTAGAGAAGAATAATTGCATCCCTCCTCATCAAAGTGGCCTTTGAAAAGGTCGATCCACTATTGACAATATAATAGATCTGGAATCCCACATTCGAAATGCCTTTGTAAGGAGAAATCATCTTGTTGCAATCTTCTTTGATATAGAGAAAGCATATGATCGAACGTGGCGCTATGGCATTCTCCGTACTATGTACCATCTTGGCTTTAAGGGTAATCTTCCCATGTTCATAAAGAACTTTCTAGCCCTCCGGCTTTTCAGAGTGCGCATTGGAAATACACTATCCAATACTTTTATCCAAGCTGAGGGTGTTCCTCAGGGCAGCGTTTTAAGCGTGACCATTTTTAACCTTTTCATCAGCAACATACTTCATCAACTACCACCTTCTGTTCATAGTAATTTATATGTTGACGACTTGCAAATTTCATATCAAGGATCTAACATGAATATAATTGAAAGACAATTGCAAACAGCTGTAAATAACCTCACTGTTTGGTGTGAACAAAATGGCTTTGGCATATCTCCGAGTAAGAGTTGTTGTGTTCATTTCTGCAGGAAAACTAGTTTCCATCATGATCCTGTACTGCACATAAGCGGTAGACCTATCCCTGTGGTCAATGAGATAAAATTTCTTGGGGTGATTTTCGACAAGAAATTAACTTTCCTTCCGCATGTGTTACATCTGCGGAAGAAATGCCAACGACTGCTCAATATCCTCAAGGTGCTTTCAAATACATCTTGGGGTGCAGATCGCACATCACTCCTTCGTATTTACAACTCTGTAATTTTATCTCGCATTGACTACGGTTGTGTTGCTTACGGATCAGCTAGATCTTCCGTTTTACGCAGATTGGACACTGTTCACCACTCTGCTTTAAGAATATGCTCAGGTGCATTTCGCACTTCACCCGTCCAGAGTCTATATGTAATCTGCCAACAATTACCATTAGACCTGCGGCGGATGCAGCTGTCTTTTAGTTATTATTCAAAAGTTATGTCCTCACCTCATCATCCCTTACATTCTACGATTCCAAATGCCGCTCTTAAGAGATTATATAATGCTAGACCATCAAGCATTCAACCTTTTCTCGCGCGTGTTCAATCCCACCTTTTGCTATCTGACCTGTGTGATGTCCAGATTGAGTCTACAGACTTTTTCGTACATCCTCCTTGGTATGACCCACGCATTACAGTACTCAATGCCTTTGAAAACTATAAAAAGTCGGACACAACTCCTGCTATTTTTCAACAGCTTTATGCATCTCATCGCTGTCAGTATGCTATGTACACTCCCATCTACACTGATGGATCCAAAACTGCGGGGCACGTTGGCTGTGGAGTGTATGTTGACAATACCTCCTTCAGTTACAACCTTCACAAATCCTGCTCTATTTTCACTGCTGAAGCCATGGCTATATACCGTGCACTTCAGTATGTGAGTAACAAAAACGTACATCAATACTGCATATATACTGACAGTAAGAGTGTTTTAGAAGCTTTGAAAAATTGTAACTATAATTGCCATCCAGTTGTGTCGAAAATTTTCAAATTGCTTGATTCCACCTCTCGCACTGGATTCGAGATACTGTTTTGCTGGATACCGAGCCACATAGGAATAGATGGTAATGAGAAGGCTGATGCGGCTGCGAGGTCTGCATCAACTCCTATTCTGCCTTCAGTTCCATCAATAGATATGAGAAAAGGATTAAAACATTTTGTAAATTCTCTTTGGCAGGAATCTTGGAACATGCAAGTCAGCAACAAACTCCATTCCATATTTTCATTTATCATCCCATTACATGTTTTACCTGTACGAAGCGCAGATGTCAGACTGACTCGCCTTCGTATTGGTCACACGCGTTTCACCCACAAACATCTCTTCTTGAGTGATTTAAATCCTTGGTGTGAAACGTGTGATGAACCATACACAGTGCATCATATTTTAATTGTTTGTCCAGATTTTAACCATTTGCGCATCTTCTTTTTTAACACTGATATTTTAACTTTACAAGACTTGTTAGGGGAACCACCCCATCGCAATCTGTTTGCGTTTTTAAAAACTATTGATTTTATTATTTTATCTAAATTTAGAAATATTTTAATGACAAGGTTTAAATTTTATCCATTTTATCAACTTTTAAATATATTTTAATCACAAGTTTTCTAATTTCTATAAATATGCATATCATTTTAATAAAACACTTTATTTTAAAATTTTATATTACTCAGTTTTTAATGGGCTAAAGCAATGAAATTACTTCCAAACAGATGTCTGGCGCAGCTTCTCCTTATTTGGACCTTGCGCCATTAAAACCAATCAATCAATCAATCAATCAATCAATCATTGAAAAGGACAGTGCTAAGAAAATATTTTAAAAAATATAAACAGATAGTATATCAGACAAATTAGAGTGAGTAAGTGTTATTTTGTTTGAGAGTGCTGGAGAAAAGTAAGTACATTATTTTTTATTAAATTTTAGTATTGTACTCGAAGTTAGCAAAGATAGATAAATTAAGCCAATCATGATTTTAGTTATTAGTAGTTTAATATTCAATCATGCAAAATTACACGAGTACTCCTCAATAGTTTCTTTTTGAAAGTTTTAACAATCGGTATTATAATTACAGTGCAATCTCCGTAATTCGAGCTAATTGTTGAAAGAAGATGTTCGAATTATGGAATGTTTTCGGAAAAATCAAAAAATATTTTTAATATACAGGTGCTAGATTTTCTGTCTTATTTAAATAATTTAATTTTGCCCACAGATGACTGATGTCATGTCCGAATCTAAAAAGAAATGTAGACAGTACAGTGTTTGAAATTTGGCTTTTTTCCCTCATTCCCGGACAATCAATCGCCTATGTGCCTTTTATACAACAAAGTTTTGGGCAATGACGCTATGAAACCATCTGAGAAGATGCCACCCTGATAAAACAAAGAAAGATTTGAAATACTTTCAAACAATCAAAGATAAACTTCAGAAGAGACCTACACTGGACAAAATGTTCGCTTCGACGTCACAAAGAAATGATGATGGTTTGCGGGTGTCTTACAATATCTCGTTACTTATAGCAAAATCCGGAAAACCGCATACTATCGGAGAAAAGTTAATTTTGCCAGTCGTTGAAGAGGTTTTAAAAACTGTTTTACACAAACCTGCATCTGATATCATTAGAAGAATTCCCTTAAGCAACAATACTGTTGAAAGACGTATTGATGAAATGAGTTCTGATATTGAAAGTTTCTTATGTAATTATTTGCAAACGACCCATTTCTCTATACAACTGGACGAGTCAACTTTACCTGATAATGCAGCATTATTATTGGAATATGTTCGTTTTATTATGAATCAAGAAATCTACGAAGAACTGCTCTTCGCATAAAACTTTGATATCCGACACTAAAAGTGAATCAATATTTCATGTTTTGAAGGATTACTTCATTGAAAAAGCAATTCCTTTATCAAATATAATATCAGTAGCTAAAGATGGAGCACCTGCTAAGGTTGGACGTTATCGTGGATTTATAAGCTATTTAGAATAAAATGTGTCAGGGGTGTTAGCAATATATTGCGTCAGCCATCGACAACATTTAGTTGCTAAAAATTTGAGTGTTAGATTGCATACCTCACTTCATTTAGTCATTGATGCAGTAAACCGAATCCGAAGCAACGCCTTGAATACGCGGTTATTTGCGCAGTTGTGTGAAGAAAATGACGAACACTTTCACCAATTACTCCTTCACAGTGAAGTACGCTGGCTGTCTAAAGGCTTATGTTTGACAAGATTTTTTGCACTTTTTCAGACTATTTTAGAATTTCTGGATACTATAGATAAAATTTTAAAAGAAAATTTAATGAAGAGGAAAACAGACATCGCCTATTTAACAGATTTGTTTACAAAATTTAATATTGTTAATTTGCAATTACAAGGCGACAGCATAAATTTGATTAAAACAAAGTCCATCTTATCAGCGTTTCTTGCCACAGTTAAACTAATGAAGCAAAATATTGGACGGGGCGAATTTTCTCTGTTCCCCAATTTGTCACAGACAAGCTGCCAGGAAGACGACGTTTCAACTTACGTTCAACATTTAAATGCCCTCTATTCAGATTTTGAATCTAGGTTTGAGGATATTTTGACTATGGTAATATCACCGTGGATAATTAATCCATATGATGACATAAAAGAAACGAATGTCATAATACAAGAGGAACTGACTGAACTAAGTACAAACGATGAACTTAAGGTTCAATTTAAAAATGGATATCAGGAATTCTGGCTGCAAAACAACATACCCGTTACTTATCCTGTATTATGGAATATAGCGAGGAAATTTTTAATTTACTTTCCATCGTCATGCCTAGTGGAAAGGGGGTTCAGCGCTGTTACCAATCGCCGAACGAAAAAGAGAAACAGACTGGACATTGTTAGCCTAGGAGATTTAAGATTAACCCTTACAAAATTGACTCCAAATGTTTATAATTTATTATTAAAGCATGAGGTTCATCCTTCTCACTAAAAATATTGACTTATTGCTTGTGTTATTTTATTTATAGTTCATTTTATGTTTATTTAATGTTACGTATATTTTAAATAACAGATACAAAATTTTATTTTAAGTAGTTTTAATTTAAATTCAATTAATAAATGTATAAATTAACATCTGTTTTTACTTTAAGTTTTCTACACTAAACTTCACTACAGTTAGAAATTTACAGGAAATCAATATCAGGTAAGTAGGGGGTCTATACAACACGGAAAAACATGGCAAGGGGTCTATGACACAAAAAAAATTTGGAGAACTCTGATTTAGAGTATGTAAAAAAAATGGTATTTAGTATACGTGCAAGAGCCACCCAACCTGTCTAGTGGTTAGCATAATTGTCTACGGATGGGGAGGACCTGGGTTCGAATCCCGGCTAGGGCATGGATGTACTTTGTCTTTCTCTCTCTCTGTTTCTTGTCCTTTCCTCAAATGATGGATTAATGTAGCCCGCCCTATAAACGGATTTGTGGTGGTGTGGCGTGGAAGATGCTGCTCGTACCTTCGTGACTTGGTTCATAGGTGCCCACCGGGTAACGATAAAATGTGTAGCAGTTCCGGCTTTGTTGCGGCTAATGGGCTAATGGACTTACTTGCTCAAGAGTGGCCGTCCAGACCCTACAATTTCAGTACCTATGTAACGAATTGAATTTAGAACAAAATAATGTATCAAACCAGGCATGCGACACAACAAAATCTTCAGGAAGGACAGCTCTACAAGAATATCGTGGTTCCCGGACATTCCGATGGCTCAAACTGCGTAGAGACACCGGGAAACAAAAAAGTCCGGCTCTGATCCCAAATGAAGTGAAGCGAGGAATTTTTTAAAAATGTCCGTAACTTCACGCCTGGGCCTCAAGTAGGCCCAAATGCACTCGCATACACTTTGAAAGAGTCTAGGAGACCTGCACATTAAATATTGGGTTATTTAAAAATTAGCATTATTTCATTAATTTATGGAGATTCATGACCTTACGATTTTTTCAATTTTTCAGTACCTATGTATGCAATTAAATATTTACAAATTCCGCGGAGACACCGCGAAACAATTTTTAAGGGTCACGACCCTACAATTTCAGTACCTATGTAACGACTTGAATTTAGAACAAAATAATGTATCAAACCAGGCATGCAACACACCAAAATCTTCAGGAAGGACAGCTCTACAAGAAATGAAAAATTGCAACTACTTTTATTGGGCTATTCAAAATCAAAATAAAATATATTATGTGATTCTATTAAATTTTTATGAAATAAAACAAAATAAAAAATTTCATTATTTTTCTCTTATTGAGCAATAAATAAACTCTATGTAAATATGCTAAAAACACTAATGTTTATAATTTTGTATTAAGAATTTTCCCAAAGTATGTAATTTTTCTTTTTTAAAGCTGTACCTTTATTCAGTCAATTTTAGTTTTCAGAAGGCATGGTTAACGGTTTCAATTTTCTCCATGAAATTAAATAATTTAGTGATAAAGATATGATTGGCATCAAACTGTTGTAAGGCTTAATTAAAGTATACATTATTAAAAATATTCTGTGCTTTAAAATGATGTTGAAAAATAAACTATGAAATGTAGGCTATATTTTCTGCGCTTTCATAAAATATATACTTTTATTAAGATATTTAAAAAATATTTCAGAATATGGGTTTAAATATTTCTTGGAACTTAAAATAAGTGAAATATTCATGGATAGAAACATCAAAGTTTTCATTTGACTGGGAAAACATCCTAACAAAGTGATGTACACTGCTTGATAAATCACATCACATTTTTCAAAACGCATCCACTGCTCAAAGAACTTTTGCAAAATATTTCTGTTAGAAATATGAACAAAATTATAAAATCTAATCTACAATTAATCAAAGCAAAAAAGCAGGATTTTCATTGTCTAACACAGAAATATATTTTTGTGTTAGAATCTGTCATACAACAATGTGCAAATACAGCAATTCTGTCATACAACAATGAGTAGAAGTAAGGTTATATGCACATTGTTGTAAGAAAATTATTTAGTGGGAGCAAAATGGAAATATATAGTTACGAATGATGAAGTTTGGATATATTTATTTGACAACAATGAAAAAAAAGATTAAATTACTATCGAAAAAGAGAAGATAAAGGCTTAACAAGTTGGTAAGTTTTTCTAAAGATAATATTAACAATAGATATTCTTATAACAAAAAATTTGAAATAATATAAGTAGAAAAAAATTACTATCAGATTTTAGCTTTAAGAACAATTTTCAAAGAGGAAATCCTTTATCCAAACAATCTTTACAGTTAAATCAAGTTCTTTCTAAGCAGCATCCGAAAACTATCTATGTATTCTGGAAGCTTATAATGAAATAGTGGAACAATATCAACTTTGATGTTTAAAGAAAATAACTGTTTACTTGGAAATTAAGATGCAATGATAGTTCAGTAAAGGGCATTACCACTGGTCATATTAGAAAATAAAATACTTATTTTTACTAAATTAAATGTTGCAAAAATATGAGAACACCCTCTTTAGATAATTCCTTAAAATTTAGAGAGGAAATCAAATTATATTTTCATGATATTTACGTACATTTTCAGTTTTCATTTTCCATTTGAAAAGCTAAAACTTTGAACAACTTCTCGTTATAGAAAAACCAAGTTTTGAATCGAAAAAGTATACCTCATACATATTCATTCTCAAAACATATTGCAAAATAAGTTTATTACTTTAAGACCTCTGAAAGGAAAATTTATTTTTGATTCCTTATATCCTATATTTTGATTAGTTTTACTCACAATAACATTAATTTAATATAAACATGCTGATTTAAATTTATGGGCATCACAGATAAAATTTTAAAATTGCCTCAAGAAAATAAGCTGTAAATTTCATATGAAAGGGAAAATCATTGTAAAAATGTTTCTTAATTTTCCTATAGAAATATAAATAATGTGTGAGTTAGACAAAGTCATTTATTTAAATTTAAATACACTTTTTTATTACGCCATATAATTGCTATTTTATGACAGATTTGGTAGCTGAAGTGATTATATATTTGAAAGTTTTAATATTTTTATACATTTAGCAAAATTATCACATTTTGAACCTACTGTAAGATTATGTATCAAAACAAAATAAGTTTGCATTACTTTATCTAAGAAAATATTTTGAGGTCTATATTTCATACTTTATTGCACAAATGAAACATTTATATTATATTTTTAAAAATCCCTTTACGTTCGTAACTTTGGATATATATATATATATATATATATATATATATATATATATATATATATATACGTCTGTGGGTGTTAAGATTTTTATAGTAATAACATCTTAAAATGAAATGTAAAGATAATGCAATGAAATAATACATTCAAAGGAAATTATTTATTAAATTTTGGAAAATTTCAAAATTATTTACATCTTATTTTACAAATAAGTTGAGAGATAGCTATATAAGATCTAAATCAGCATTAACTTTATTATAACCATGGAAGGTAGAAATTAATCTAACATAAATTAAAATCATTTAGTTCTAAGATATCAGATGTGAAAACCTTAAATAAAATTGTTCAATATTTCATATATAACATAGCTCAAACTTCAAGAATAATATCAAGAATTGAGCATTTAATTCCACCTCTAAACATTTTTTATTTTCGTACAAATACATAGGACTAACATGAATTTTTTTCTTCTTTCAGTATTATTTAATACCTCTTTTAATTTTCAATGGGTAACTAAGCATGAAAAGCCGGTCACAAAAAAGTATTTCTATTAAGTTTCCCATGAACTTTAATAAAGGTTTGAAGAGTCAACTGTGAAAAGAAGTAAGATTATTTTTGATGAAAAAATACTCGCCAATTCTAAACCTCTTCCTTCTGTCACATTTTTCAATTCTGTTGTTTGGAAAGAAACATTTTCTTATATTTTTTATGTACTGTAACTACCTTTCAGCTGCAGGTTTCCTTTGAATCCAAAACTAACATTTTATTTTTAAGCAAACACTTTAAAAGTTATTCACTTCGAAGGCTGCAGTAACATTAATATTTAATGTATTTTAGGATAAAACTCTGATTTTTAAGAATATATCGATTAAAATAGCGAGAAATGTTTTTAATCATAAAATGTCATTTTTTATAAACGTTCTAAACTCTTTTTATTTTTGTATTGTTAAGTTTTCTTCTGATAAACTTTTCATTCATTTATATTCATTTTCATAAAATTAAAATATATTTCACTTATTTAAAATTTACATAAAAACATAAATAAATTTCTTTAAGATTTTATTTTCTCAACTAACCCGGAACAAGGTGTTCTAAAGTACAAACACGATGACGTACGATTGGTCACAACAATATTTGTTAAATTATAGGTTTCTTAAATAACATTTTACTTTTTTAAATTTATTTATTGTAAAAAACATACTATTAATACATGGAAAACATGCAATTAGCTACACTTAATTTGTAAATTTTGCAAATGTAGCCAGTATGTTTGTGAGAACTACATATGTTTTCATTTAATTTAATCCAACATTTTGAAGTTTTTTAATTTCCACGATCACCGGAATTAAAATGACTAGAAGTTTAAGCTACAACTACAAGCACCTAATTTGTGGTTTCCACGATTCAGTAGTTGATTTCAATTTTAATTCAAATTATTTTGTCTTTTTCAAATGTTTTTAGCCACATTAATTCAGCAAGATAAGAATCTAGATGGTAAAAAGCGTTTCTCTCTCTCTTTTTTTTCTTTTTTTTGGCTGCTTAATTGAGCACCACAATTTTTCCACATTTTAAATTTGAACATGCGTTGTTGAATTAACAAAATTATAAGTATGACTCACAATTAAGTGGCAGTAACCATCCTTTTTAAGCTTCCACATGCTTTCCTTCACATATAATTGTTTTTTTTTTCAAGGATAAATAGAAAAAAATACTATTATTTCAGAAGGTAAATTAAAAATAAAAATGTTAAATTTTCAATTTTGCTTTTTTCCCCATAATTTGGTGACATCTATGTCTCCGTAGAAATCAAGATGCACATTTTACTTTTACAAGTAAATTTTACATTTTGTATTTATTTTGTCTCTTATCTATAGCACACTGCAATTTTTATGAATTCATTCAAAAGATTTAATAAAGAATTTCTTTAATATAAGGTGCTTTGTAAACATTAATTTATGTTCTTTTTAAATATTTTTAATACAACACATGTAGCAGATAATAAAACAATAAAGACTTCTTTAAGCTCCTCTTCCATTGTTTAATATCCACCCACTCAGAATAAATAATACGAAACATTCAGTTTATTCACAAACTCAATAAAGTCATATTCATTCACTTATGTCTAAAATGCGTTTGCAGAAAACTGGAACCAATCATTTTCCTTCGCTCAACAGTGTTTGAAATCAAACCAAATGTTTTATGCTCCAAATGTTCTATTATTATAACACAATGAGAGATACAACAAAATAATTATAAAAGCACGACTTTATTGCAGAAAAATTCGATGACTTTTTAGCTTTCTTATATAATTTTCAGATAAATAGCATATCCACGATTCTAGAGATAATTTTGATAATAATATGCAATATTTCACAAAATGTAACAAATGTTTTCATAAAAATTTAATCATAAAAAATTAGCTGTAAGATGTATCTTTGATTTCTATTTAATAAT
Organism: Latrodectus geometricus; assembly: GCA_026290005.1. NCBI lineage: Eukaryota > Metazoa > Arthropoda > Arachnida > Araneae > Theridiidae > Latrodectus > Latrodectus geometricus. The sequence goes on from JAPDSC010069167.1 coordinate 37,200, forward strand.
ATTTGCGTGGATTCATTACCTTGATTTATAATAAAATAATGCAAAATGCGTTGTTTATTTAATTTTTAAAGTAACCATTCTGAATATAATCTTAATTTTTTCAGCAATCTAGATTTTTACATTATCAACATTGTATTTCCTTAAACAAATTATTATTTTAACTTTTTTCGATAATTTAAATTTTAAATGCATTTAAACAGTACAATTTTGGTTATTCAAGCTGTTACATTTTAAAAAATGCTAAATGACTCAATAAATAATTAAGGAAAACAAGAAGATACAATTAATAAACAATGAAACAAAATTAATAAATATAATATATTTTAAGAACTATTTGACTTAAGTGACAGGGAATAATAGTTGCAAAATTAACCAAATTGCTTCGTAAACTGATTTAAATAAAATTTTTAATCACAAATCATAATGGTCGAAGAAATGACTTCCGAATACTAATCAGTGTAATTTATTTATTTTATTTGTTAATATTTTAAAATTACTTCCTGAATTTATTGATAAATAAATTCAATTTAAAAAATTGTGATAATTTTCGTCTTATTATTATGCTAGAAATAAAAATAATTTATTTCTCTAATGGTATCAATATGAATTATTTTAAGCAATATACTATATTAACCAATAAGATTTTAATTTTTAAGTATTTACTTTTAAAATTAAACTTATATTTAATTTTAATCATTTTATTTGGAAATTTTGATTTTTGAAATTAAGAAAAATTAGTATTGCAGTAGATAAAACATTAAAATTATAAGAACTAATTTTCACTTTTATACATGTATAATTTTCATCAACCTCATAAAACTTTCAAGTGCCTATTTTATTTTGTATTAATGAATATGCGCTGTGGTGCTTAATTAAATTTTGTTAAGTGCACTAAGGTGACTCTCTTTATTCTTATAAAGTGTTGCTGAAATTCTATAAGTTTCTGCAATTATCTTCCACAGTCACGTGCTACTTCTCGCCCATAATTAGTATGCGCCATCTCGCCCATAATTTCTTAGCTATGTGACCCCTACTCGGAAAATAAACTGTGGGTGAGAGAATACCATTCCCCTTGATGTATCTATAATTTCTCCACGTACAAACCAACATCGACGGAGTTTAATTAAGATTTACAAATAACCAGAAACAGGAATTGGAATTGGAACGACACAGGAATTCCCGGGTTTACATGCGGAGAAGGAACGAATTATGAGATTAGTCGAGCGAAGAAAGCAGCCATATTAAAAAAGGAGTTTTCTCTTCTTGTTTGGGAATGTTTATATTATTGGGAATCTATATACGGAAATCATCACAGAACATGTTCTATAACTTTCATTAATTTATGCGCAGATAGAAATACACTACTGGCCTTTAAAATTGCTACACCAGGAAGAAATGCAGATAACAAAATGATATTTATTGGACAAATATATTATAGTAGAAATAACAAGTGATTAAATTTTCAAAAAATTTGGCTGGATAGATCCTGAGAGATCAGTACCCAGAAAAACCAACTCTGGAAGTAATAACAGCAGTTATACGCCTGGGCATTAAATCAAACAGAGATTGGATTGCATGTACAGGTACCCATGAAGCTTCAACACGATGTCACAGTTCATCAACCGTGGTGACTGGCGTTTGGTGACGAGCCAGTCGCTTGGAAACCATTGACCAGACGTTTTCTATTGGTGAAAGATCTGGAGAACGTGCTGGCCAGGGTACAGCCGAACATGTTCCGTATCAAGGAAGGTCCGTACAATACCGGCTACATGAGGTCGGCCATTATCCTGCTGAAACGTAGGGTTTCGCAGGGCTCAAATAAAGGGTAGAGCAAAGGGTCGTAAGACAACAGAAATGTAACTTGCACTGTTCAAAGCACCATCAATGCGAACAAGAGGTGACCGAGACGTGTATCCAATGGCACCCCATACCATCACGCCAGGTCATGGGCCAGTATGATGATGACGAATGCACACTGCCAGTGTGCGCTCACCACGATGCCGCCAAACACGGATACGACCATCTTGATGCTGTACACAGAACCTGGATTCATCTGAAAAGATGACGTCTCGCCATTCGTGCGCCCAGGTTCGTCGTTGATCACACCATTGAATGTGCTCTTGTCTATGACGCAGTTTCAAGGGAAGCCGCAGTCATGGTCTCCGAGCTGAGAGTCCATGCTGCTGCAAACGTCGTCGAACTGTTCGTGCAGACACTTGTTGTCTTCCAATAGACCCCGTTTCTTGACTCACGGCTCGTGACGTGGTTGCACGATCCATTAGGGCCATGCGGATAATATGCCTGCCTTCTCGGCTGCTAGTGATAGGTGGCCGTTGAGATCCCGCATGGCGTTCCGTATTACCGTCCTGAACCCATCGATTCCATATTCTGCTAACAGTCATTGGATCTCGACCGAAGCGAGAAGCAATACTGCGATAAGATAAACCACAATCCCGGTACGCTACAGTTCGACCTTTATCAAAGTCAGAAACGTGCTTTTACGCATTTCTCCTTCTTACACGAGCCATCACAACAACTTTTCACCGGGCAACAACGTTCAAATGCAATATGTGTATGAGGAACCAGATGAACAATTTACTCATTTAAACACAATGTAGGTGACGCTAATGGCGCCTGCTTTGTCTGAATGAGCTGAAAAGCTAATCATTTGCATATCACAGCACCTTCTTCCTTTCGTATAAATTTCACGTCTGTAGCATGTCGCCTTCTTGGTGTAGCAATTTTGATGTCCAGTAGTGTAATTTATATAAAACTTACTTGTGGTTTGTTATTAATTCTTAACAAATGCATCTGAATTTTTTTAACAAATGTTATCTTAAACCACCTATGAGGACTGAATGTATAAAACAATATTAGTTAAAAATATAATTCATAAAAACATAATTTACATAAATATACGAATTCCATTAAATTAATTTCATACTCTGTTTGATATAGTGACATTCTTCAAACATTAAAATAAAGATATTTTAAGTTCTAACAAAATTCATTGCCAATAGAATAATATGGTTTTTAATCATTTTATTTTTAATATCAAAGGATCAGCAGTTTTCTGAGATTAAATTTTACAATTTGCTTAAATTTGACAAAATTACATACGCTTAATTATCTTCGTAATTTTGTACCTAAAAAAGCACTTATATATATATATATATATATATATATATA
>JAPDSC010069183.1:12025-32499 GCA_026290005.1 Latrodectus geometricus
AAATCAACTTGTATTTGTGTGCACTATTGTAAAGTGCACACTAATACCAATCCACATTTGATGTCGAACATCGGTTAAGCATCTAAGATTTTCTAGCTCAGAGTAATATTGTGCTTTGTATTTTGCCATTCCATAAAAAACGTGCCTCTTCCATACACACTTCATCTGCTAAGTATATTGGCTGGACCCCGATCTGATTCATGATGAAGTTGCACCATGAATAGTGTCGCCCCCCCCTACAATAAAATCTGCTGAGACGTTGGTCTTTAATGATAAGCACCTTATTCTTGTAGGATTTTCCAAACCTATTTTCCTGAGAGGCCTCAGTGTTTACTGATCTGTCTTGTATTGCATTTCGGGTACGTGAGGGTGTATGCTAGTACCGCATCGGATTGAATTTGCCATCTTACCTTTGATGGTCTGCCCGATCTAGATCAGTAACTCAAGCGTTTCTGTCTCCCTTAAATGTTTTACGAAAGATAGGATGGTTTAATAAGAAAAATATGGGCCTGCAGGAAAACATTCCCGGTACAAACTTGAGTCTATATTCACTGTCACTATAATCACTTCATGGCTACTAATGGTCTCAAGTGAACAGGTGTGACGTTTCTTACACTTCATACTGAAACTATTTTAATCATTAATTGTTAGGTGAGATGAGCTGATGTTGAGATCAATATAAGGATACAACTTTCGAGGCTTGAACCAAAGACTTTTGGACTAGTAATTTGGTATTTCTTGCTAGGAATCGCAAGAAATACCACTGCGCCACATTGTGGTGTTGTACTTTTCTTTTCGTGTTCACATTTCAGCACCTCACAGTGTGGAAATCACAAAAATACGAATACACTTTTTAACTGTTCTATTATTCATGTCAATGAAATATCTTTATTACGAAATCAACAACTTTCTGCAACTTCGTAATTCAGTTTTCCCTTATCTTGTACAATTTATGAGACAGACAGCTAATTCCACACTTTTCCAAAAAGTGGTACTGTGAGTATCTCATTCTGTGGCACATATACGCTTACTATACCTAGACTCGACGCTTATAAAAGTATTGGAAATTAAGAGGGTGACAAGAAATTTTAGCGGGTCACCTTTATGTATAAATGCATATTCTGGACTACAGCTATACAATTAGCTATTAATGATGTGATAAGGGGGACATCATAAAACATAATTTTTATTAATCTTTTGTTTGATATTTCTCAAACTCAATAAAACATTTTTCATAATTTCAAAGTCATTATTAAATTTGACCACATGAAAATATCACTTCTTAATTGATATTGTTGTCTTTTTTTTTTATGGATTTTAAGCAATATCAAAGTTATCGTCACCCATCCATTCTATGACTCCTATATTCATCATGTATTAAAAGAAAATTTTGCGAAGAATTCTTAACTTAAATTTCAAACATTTCATATTGAGTTATGCGGTTTCCTTGAAATCAATTTCGTCTTCAATCCTTGTTTCATATTATGAATAAAACATAAGAGAAAAAAAGATACACAAACACTCTAGGAGTACTGGATTCTTTTGAATCTGACGCGTTGAAATAACTGTCTTGAAAGTTTTCGGGGCTTAAAAAAATTCCAAAGGGAGGAGCAGATAATCCAACAATAACAAACAAAATTTCCGATTCCCAGCTTATCAGAGGCTAAGAAAGCAACTTCTTGCATCACGTATTGCATGCGTACTTGTGCGCGCTGTTTCCGTCGAATGATCGTGCCCTGGTTGTCAACAACTCTTAAGGAACTTCAAATATTCATCCGGGAAACTTTAAGAAGAAATTCGGTGGAGATTCCGATGAAATAGGAAAAGGAAATATATTCAGAGAACGTTCGTAGAGGGAAAATGTTTGGAAATTCATGGGAAAGAGAAAGAAAAATCGCGATTTGAATCACGGAGTATGTCGAGAACTGTGCGTGAAAATTCGTGTTGTAATCTAGAAATTGAATCTAAGGATAAATTCCCTGATTTTTGTCATTTTTGAGTTATTTTGTTACGGGTTCTTTTCCAACAGGTGTTATTTATTATAACGCAAACTGTAATCAACAAATTCTTCGTTCATTTTTCATTTAATGTGTTTTAAACTTGAAATACAAACTGACTGATATTAGGTACAAAGAGGTTACACAAGTATATTTCATTCTATAGCAAATAACATTTTATAAATAAATTATAACCGTCAAAAATACAGCATAAATAAACAATAAAAATTGAAAAAGCAAATAGAATACGGAGGAAGAGATTTTAGAGTTGATATTTTAACCACACAGACCGGAAGTAGTTACAGTCACAGTTAGTTACACAGTTAGTCACAGTTAGTTACAAATTATACCATATTATAGTAAGATCATTTTGGAGAATGCTCTAAGCATTTTGTTACAGTATATTCGAATACATATACAAATACAGATTTCTGAATAAAAAATCAAATAACTTTTGCTGTTTCTTAGAATTGTAAGCAGATTGTAACGGTTTCCTCACCGATTAATTAAGGAAAGCTTTAGAAAAATACCTACAAAATTAAATTACATATTATCACAAACTGCGTACATGTAACTTTTAATACATGCGGACGTCGCATTTAAACTTATTTACATATTAAAAATGGGGTTACACGTCTCCAATGTCGTGCTGACAATAATCTGTGAAAGTCTTTTACTTGTAATTGATTACTTGTTATTTAATTGATGTCGTTTGTATAATGTTTTGCTTAACTAAGTTTTCTCAAATTCTTAAGCATTCAAATAAACAATAAATTGAAAAATGTTTTCAGCAGTTTGAGAGAATTAATTATTTTGCTTAAGAAGGACTTCTTAATCTGATTTTGCTTATTCTTACTCCTTTTAATTTGAAACATAATTGAGAGTTATGTTTATCAAAAGGTCTTGAAAATTTAAGAAAGTAGCCACGTGTATATCTTAAGAGAGTAAATTTTATAGTATGTATACAATAGAACGAATAGCTGTACAGCTTTGCATTTTCCTAACTCAAAATCCTACAAAAATCAGAAAAAATCAATTACAGTCATAGGATAACAGTGATTTAGTGTCAAATAATATCTTTCTCACAGCCATGCATAGGAAACATGTACAGCAAGCATTGGCTTATACACGAGTTCCAATTCTGTCCCTGCGTCAGAAAGGAGATAATTTCAGCCTTCAACAAAACACTTTTACGACTGAAATCCGTTGTCACAACGTTCCTCGCAAGTGTTTTGAGTATGAGACCTGGAATATTTACCTACAGTTTCATGGCATCGGAAATTCATGGGCACTTATCATGGTCACATACAACAGTCATTATGCTCACAAGCGATAAGCAAAGAACATTTGAATTATTTAAGTATTTAGTAGTTTATTTATTTATATTTTTGTTATAAAAGAATGTATTCCTTTTAGAATATAATATTTCCAAACAAGTGAGAAAAAAATTTCACTGATGAATTGAATTTGCTTTTTCTAAAGTAAATAAATTCCACAGGGAAAAAGTTATCTTTAATTATATGCTTTCTACCCATACAACTCCTATTTTATTGTAAAGAAATGTTAAACTATTTTTTCTATTATAATAGTTGTACCGAATATTAATATTATTTTTTCAAATTATGATTCAATACAATATTATAAACATCGTATTTAATGCAATCTACGAAGATTTTAAAAGTAAGAAAACAAAACAAGTACAATCTGAGTATTTATCTCTGTGAAGAAAATTTCCGTAAGTATAATAGCTTTTGTAAACGAAATCGTACATTAAAGTTTCAGATCATGTTTATCCAGTTCCTTGAAACCAAAATTTCCCACTCACTAAAAATGCAAACTTACTGTATGCACATTTGCCATAAGCTCATTATAATGGTACTTCAAGTTGTACTAAAAGATTTTTGCTTTCAAAAGACATAACTTCTATTGTAATTCTTCTTCCTTGTCTAATGTGTCCATGCACTGCAACAGCAGTCTTCTAAATTGCTTAAAAGAGAAGATTAAAGAGGAGATGCAAGAATATATTTTTTGGAAATCCTTACAATCTTTGATCAAGTGGTTTGGGTAAAAATATACTGATTTTCTCACAGCACTAAAGCACATTGTCCATCGTGTAAAGGTTCTATGCTCTAAACAGCTTTATTTGAAAACTATTAAAAAAGAATAATAATTCCAAAAGTATAACGAAATCATCAAGATCTCATTTATAAATTTTAATTAACTGCGTATTCAGGTAAAAAAAAGCTCATTTAAATAGTTTCAAATAATTAATTCGGTACTAATAGCTTCCTTGATATATTCGTTTGCTTTTTCGCTTCTCCACAAAAAATTAAAATAGATTCCTTGCAATATATGCATGAAAATACAAAGATATTAGATCTTTACAATATGTACTTTATTTATCATTTAAAATATCTTTATCCCAGAAAACACATTTTATTTTATATGTTGGAATTAGATAACTCCAATGATATGCAAATGGTATGTAGTGATGTTTAAAATCTGTTAAACATTTTTCAGTTTTACTGAATAACTCTTCAACTCATTTATTATTTAAATTTTCGAGCTACATACATACTCATGACATTAGGTAATTCATTATTATTAATTTAATACCGCAATGAGTTGATGATTAATTATTTACATTCTCTGTCATACTTTTGTAATTTTAGTAAAAACTCTTAAAATGATTTCATGTGCTTAGACAATATTACATTTTATAGTTATAGAAGTAAATGAAATAAAATTTTTTAAAGAAAAATCTTTAATGTTTATCCTTTTATTTATTACCAAATCTTATTTTGGTAAATTTAAATACATTTCAGTAGAATTCATATAAAATATATTCTGTGTTCTGATTTTTTTGTGATAGAAAAGACTATCTAAATTTAAATATAAGTAAAATGTTTATAGCTTCTGAGTTGAGTAAATAATATAAAACGTGGCTTCTTTACGGTAATTAAAAAATTGACTCGAACTCTTTAACGATTTTAAACTGACTTATTAATTGGCATCAGTTTATATAATTAGTGTGAATATCTCATAAAAAATGAAGTACACGCAGTTAAATGGAGAACATAATGCATAGAACACAAAAATATATAAAACGCCCTCATAATTTAACACATAGCCTCTATCAATCTATGATTTGGAATTTAAGTCATGTATTTATTCCTCAAAGAGAGAATATTGTTATAATCCTAAATTTAAAATTCTTTTTGAAATTGAATCGTGGATTTGAAATATGTTTCAATTGATTTGAGACTTTTAAATCATTATATTGCAAATGATTATAAATTTAATCTGTAACTACGTTAAAAACTATTCGTAAATAATCGGACTAACTAAAATTTAATTTATTTTAAGATTTATTCATCAATATATATAAATTTTAATCATTAACTCATTTTTTGCATTATAACTCCTCTTGCCACATAAACTTGGACATATAACCATACTATTAGTATTTATAACAAAACAACATAAACATATGCTAACAAAAATATTTTTACTAGTCCTGCCTTTATTAAAATATACAGATGTTTATGAATAATACCTTAAAAAAATAGGAAGCTTGTTATTAAGTTCCTTTATCGCAGTAAACTCTTCCTAAGCCAAATATTACAAGAAAAGTAGTGGGTGATACGAAATAAACGACAGGACGGAACAGAAGAACTCTAGTTGCTATAGTTCCCGGACGAATTCTATTTTTTCCTTTTTTAGTACTCATCCGGAGCTCTAGGAGGGAAAAATAGGTCTCTTGGGGAAAAAACCATCGAAATCCTATAGACCAGACTCTAGGAGAAGAACAGTGTCTCTGAATACGAGATGGAGATTGGTAAATGAGTAAAGAAGGGGAAAAAGGAAGGCATTGTCATATGAATAAAAGTCTATTATAATAGGAATTTGAGGGTTTTGTATATTACAGAGGCATATTAGCTTTACATGGGAAGTCATTAGGGAATGAGCTCTGGCAAATAAATATTTTGGTGTGAGTGTCATATGTCTACGTTTTCAGCTGTATTTATTTATCTTTATTATTATTACTAGATGAGAGAGAGGTTATGTTATATTTAATACAAAGAAAAAACATTAATAAATGATTCTACTGGGAAATTAAAATACATTAATTACTGTGTTTATACTGCTATATTTATTTATGTGTGGTTCTTCTTATCTTTATTCTTATAATATAAGGTATTAGAGTACAGCGCGATTATACATAATTAAAATATAAAACACTTCTCTTATATTCAGATAATTTTAATAATAAGATTATGCTTCATGGGTTGTAGTTTATAACTACTTGTTGTTTATGAATCTAGTTGCATTAGTAGTTAAATAAGTTGTTAGCTATAAATTTGAGAGCCATTTATGTAAAAATTAAATCAACTATATGAATAACTATAATGCGTAATATATAACTATAAGAAGAAATACGTTTTAGGTAAACACATTTTTATTTTTGGTATTAGTATAACTTCAATAGGTAAAAATATCCTTTTCATGAGACCTTAAAGACTTTGTCTTATATATATGGGAATCAAATTTACAAAATGGAAAATGAATCTGCAAATAAGATGCGTTGTGCTTGATATTGTTTTATTAGAGTTATTAAGGTTTCATTTTATTGCATTCATGATTTTACCGCATCCATTGAAGTGTTCAGACACACCGTTGAAGTGTAATAAACATTTATTTTTTATTATAATAAACAATTGTTATTACTACTCGAAGACAATTGTTTTTCTACACAGAATCCAATTTTAAACATACATTTGGTAATGCAGACGAACCCTGGACTAAGGTTGATGGATTTGTAATACTAGCACATTACCAAGTACTTCCTAATTTTGAATCAAGGTCAGGTGACGAGGTTAAGCCTGAGCTGCCACCCTTCTCTTAGCCCTACACTAGCGGCCAGGCTCTGGGGGTCACAGGTTAATGTACCCAGCCCATAGAACTATATCAACCCAGTGAAGGGGAATATGGTCCCTCGCAGACGCTTCACTTTAATGATCTTACAGGAAGCTACTGAACCTCTTGCTTTTTTTTTAAATCCAGCATGTTGTATTAGAGCACACATTGCCATGAATTTTCCATTAAGTCTGCTTTGACTATTATGTTAAAGACATCATGACGTACTGCGCCACCGTGATTGCATGAAGAATTAAAAACATGATTACGACGTTAAAGATATAATTTGTCATTAGTTTGCTTAACATGTCAAATCTATCATTTTATGTCATAATAAATTCAAAAAGAATTATCATTGTTTTATTTTCATCGTGCTTTCAAATTGATAATTATAGTGTAGGAGTCACAGATTTTTTTTTAATTTTATTTTACCCATAAAAGGGATGGCAACTTTTTGTACACGTTGAAAATTCCTGCATTTAATTTTTTTAATAAATTTAAATAGCGAGTTATTTGGTTCTATAATTCAATATTTATCAAAAAAATTTATTCTATAGCTTTGAAATCAGAGCAAAATATCAAAAATGTAGAAAGTTGTTACCTGTGTTCAGATTGGGTTACAAAATTAGCGTAAAATTTAAATGTTAACTGTCACCCCAATTCTCGACATTCCATACGAATCACATTGCAATATAACATTTATAATTCAAAATAAATATCTGAACTTCGCTTGGAATTCAGTTTAAATTTCCCTTGAATAAGATGAAATATTATAATGGAGCTTGACCTTTGAAACTTGAGGAATTTTAAAACTCTAATCAATCACTCCTAATTTTTAATTTCGTTCAATCATCTCCACATTTGACGGTTAAAATACCTCGAGAGGGTGCACCGTGAAAGCAATTACCATTTTAATATCAACTTTTTTTCTGTACCAAGTTTTCATGGCGCCTCTCTTGTTTCGGTAATTTCCTGCCACCGAGTTATCCATCAAGCCAAAATCACGCTTCGGATGGGGATTTTTCATTAAATTTGACAAGCGTGCCTGGTTTATCTCAATTCATGTTCTGTTAGATGAATTGAGTCAAGTTTTTACAAGATTGGGCCACAGGAAAAACAAATCTGAGCACTTTATGGCAAGAGTATCTTAAAAAAATTATTTTATACATTAGCAATATTAAATTTGTTACTTACCAATTACAGTGACTTTAGCTTGAGCTCGGATAGCTTGGTTGTTTGGTGCAGGTCCTACCTATAAGTAAAATAATAAGTTTGTATCCATTTAATTTATAAAAAAATAAAAATTACAAAAAATTGTTTTGAATGAATTTATGGTATTTTTACAATTAAAATAATTAAAAATCTTGCTGTGTAACTACATACAAATAAGTACCCAAAATTTATATGGACGACTTATTATATCGCACTTATTATGTTTATCATTTAGCTTTTATGGATAAATGACATAAAAAATTTAATAAATTAATGGAAATGAGCATGAGCTAGAGCAAAAAATTATCTTTATCAATGATATTGTATTGTAAGAATGATATAAAAAATTAGGAGAAAATAGTACCCAGATACATTTCTGTTGGTAATCAATTTCCCAAAATTTATGTTTAATAACAAATTAGAGCGAGAGATAATTTAATACATGTAAAATATGACTTTGAAAATTTAATATTTCAAAAGAAATGAAAATAATTTTCTAGTGTTAAAAAGTAAGTCACGTGAAATTTTACTTCAGCTATTTGAAATTAATTGACTTTGGACTGCTAATTGAAAAGTAAAACAGATTTTATGATATTTCATTACTAAGACATTATATAATTTTATAAAATTAAGTTAGTCTGTAATTATTTTCATATTAAAATAAAACTAATTTACATACCACAACATCAATCCAAATAGACACATGTCATTTTATTCATAATTTCGAAACGAAACTCCTAGCAAATAAAATCAATGTTTATTGAAATTCAGGGAATATCAAAAATTTGGTCCTTGAATATTTCGCTCAACTTTTAAAAATATAATTCCAATAGTTTTATGCTATAAGAATCTATAAAAAGAACTTTTGTCAGGAGAAAAATGTGTAAAATATGATATTAAATATTAATTAGTGAAATTCATATCTAAATTTATTTTTCTTCATATAATTGAATGTAAGTAAAAAATTCTTAATTTATTAATAAATTAATTTCGTAATTCATAAGGAAATTAAAAGCAAAATCATTTTCTCACTAATTAAAATATTTCTAAAACAGGCAATAAACTTTCTGTGACAGGTTCTGAAGTAATTAATTTTGGAAAATTAATATCTTTTAAGTTATCAATTATGTGACACTGAATAATTTCTTAAACACCGAAACATTTTTTCTGACAGAAGAATTGACGCGTTACTGATTTTGATGCTTTAATTAATTGTTGCTATCATTTCCTAACTAATAAATTTGATTCTTAGATTTTATAGAACCCGGAATTTTAGAAAAATGTAAGAGTGAATTATTAAAGAATTCGTCATCTTTGTGAAAATATATTGAAATAAATGATTTTGTTACTATTTTTGATAGATTTTAAGAAAGACTAGCAAAACATTTTGAGGTAGTAAATTCTCACTTTTTAAAAAGGTGGTGACATTTTAAATTACTAGATGTGGTACCATTTTATCTATAGTATTAGAAAGATCTCAATCTTTTGTTCTTTTATAATTCATTTTAATATTCTGAAATATATCCAGAAATATATTAAGCTCATCGTAGTTTAATGGTGGGACCCTGTTTCTCATAGAAGATGGTTCTAGGTTCAAGATCAGCTGTAGTGGAAAAACGAGTGCTACATATTGTGATTATACTTTCTGCATGCATATCAGGTGAGTGCTTGGAAGCTTTAGGGAATCCATAAATGACATGAAAATTTTCTATGAAAAGTGCTTTCGAAAACAATACTTGGCAAATGAACAAATGCCTTATTTGTATTATGTTCGACAGATATCATAGTGTAAATCGGTTTCTCGTTTATTGTTGGGGTGATTTTGTGGAAGTGATGGCGTTTGGGAATTAACATTTAAAATCATAATGATAATAATTCTGATCCATTAAAAACAAGTATGATTCGATTCAATAAATATCATACTGAAAGCATGAGCAATTCAAGTTTAGTACAGCACAGTAATGTAGGGCATTCATTAAATACAAATTCTGATAGTGAAAGTAAAATCCTGTTCTTGGGTACAAAATTTTGCCATTTTTTATATTTTGTCGAATGACAAAGATAACACCTGTGGTGGTAATCTGATGATACCATTAGAACTAAGAACTGCATGCATCGTACACTTATGCAAACCAGTGGTTATAACTAAGTCAAACAACAAAAACAAATCTTCAAAGAAAGTTTCAATTGGAAAATATTTCGCATGACTCGCTTACTTTCCGGTGGAAAAAAAATTAAAATTCTTTAGAATACGATGCAAGTGAAACTTAAACTACGAAAGTTTTTTTTTCTTTCTCGTTTGGAACCCCGATCGATGGAGGGAAACAAACAGAAGTTATGGAGGAAACTCTTAAAAAACCGGAAATTGCTTCTAATGGATTTCAGTTTTATTATATTTTATTTTCTCTTTAACTCCTGGAAACTGAGCAGGCAGCAGCATTTGCAATGCAAATTTAAGAGCGAAACGGGAAGAGCAAAAAAATACGCTGGGAATCAAACGCAATATGTAAGAGGAACTTTAAAATCTCGAAGCGCTCTTAGCGTACCGGAATAACTTAGAAAAACCTTCTTAGAAACAAGTATTTGCTTCTTATTTTATCTTCTTTGGAGAATGAAATAAATTGTATTTTTTTCAAATTTTGGTTCCGAAAACAAACAGAATAAACAATTCCATCCACCAGACGTAACTGGACGGGGTTTCCTTTTCTTCGGAGTTTTAATTTCATTTGTAAGTATTTTATTTCATTTAATATTAATTTATGATAACTTAAAGATATATTTCTTGTTGGTATGTCTTTTCAAATGAAGTAATATTTAAATGTATACGTTTGAAAATTGAGTTAGTTCATTGAATTCTTTTTTAATTCTTTTATAGTTATGGTTACATTAAGAGCAAACAAGTAAAAATCGTATTTCCTTTTTTTCTCTTTCTACCTAACCTGTGTTCTGAGGTAACCGTGGACAGCGCTCTTTAGAGCATGAAATCCCAAGTTGGATCACATTCACAATTGAACAATAAGAGACATATGTTGCGCGCACGTCTATCGAAGAGCGTGCTTGCGTGTTTTCTGGACTTCCTACTTATGAAAGGTGAACATAGAATACTTATGAAAATGATTACTAAAATGTAATTTATGTGGTATATTTAAAAATTTTTGCAATGACTTTATGTAGTGTATGATATCCACTTCGCTGTGTTAAAAAAAATGTTTGTATAATGACATATCTTTTACGTTTCAAAAAATTTCCAAGTGTAAAAAAAGTCACGTTTTCGTGTTTTATAGCTGAAAAGAAAACAAGAGAGTATGAAGGCTTTATTTACAAGAATAGGAAAGGCACACATTTTCCATCTACGAGTATGGTATTAATACAAAAAAATTTTTAATTTAAATTTCCAATTGCTTAAAAAAACCCCACTAAAAAGTGCAATCACTTTTCAATTATAAATGAATTTTGTTAGAAATCCAAAATGTACATTAAAATATTACATTAGAAATGTATAACAGTCTAAGCGTAATATTAAGTGAAAAATAGCAGAAATAACTTAAAGAATATTTAAAACATGTAATATTGAGCGTAAATTAGCCAAAAATCGTAAACTTTTCTATGATGCCATCTCGTTTGCTCTTCAAGATATTAAAAAAAAATAATCTTATTTCATTGACACTCGCACACAAAAATCTAAGCAATAGCAACAATACTATGTGGCCATCTTAAAGAAAATGTGTTTTAACTAATAAGTTATGCATTCAAAAAGTCAAGATGATCCCCTTTTTTAATCTGAAATTAAATCTCATATTTGATGATATAAATCTGATTCATCTTGAAATATAAGCTACAAAATGGTGAGAATCACTCAAAAGTGCATATTTGCAATCAATATTTGGTGACAAAAAATGAAACTTTGAAATCTCCGAAGAAACCGCAACAGAATAGATAGAAGAGCGCCAGCACCTCAATAAGGTGAGGCTTTCTAGGTTAGGCAGTCGTTCTGTTTATCGGAAGGTTGAGAGTTCGAATCCCGCTTTAACCAAAAATACGTCTTTTATCTAAAGGTGGCGGAAGCGCACTAAATATGCGGCAGCCACCATGTTTTCCAAATAAAATGATACCTAGTTTTTTTGGGGGAGGTCTTCTAGTTGTTCCATGCTTCTAAATTACGAACTCACCCTCCTGCTTCCATATAATTAGTAAGTTCAACTCAACAACATGCTATGTTAATATTATATACTACAACAACCACAAAAATATACTAGATAAATCCAAGACAGCAATAATTCTATTTTGTTGTTCAATTTAGACATTCATCCTCGACTATACAAATCACTAAAAAAGTGCATTATCTTAAATAGACGATAAATCCTGCTTGTAAAATACCTTAACTCATCTTTGTTTGAATACCAGCTGAAAATGAC
Source organism: Latrodectus geometricus (assembly GCA_026290005.1). Taxonomy (NCBI): domain Eukaryota; kingdom Metazoa; phylum Arthropoda; class Arachnida; order Araneae; family Theridiidae; genus Latrodectus; species Latrodectus geometricus. The sequence goes on from JAPDSC010069183.1 coordinate 24,567, forward strand.
ATTAATGGAAATGTGGAAACATATTAAATTTAATATTTTTAAACATGTTTATTAAAATCGATATTGATACATAGGAATAATCCATGGAATTGTTTTTAGGCATAATGATATATGTGATACATTTGAAATAATTTATCATAAATATGTTAAGATGAACTATCATGAGTATAAAAGAACTATATGTATATATATATATTTAAAGAAGAAGATTAAAGTTTTATCCTCAATCGAAACATTTTTAAATCGATTTTAAGGATATATTTATTATCAGGAGAGAAAATGAGTATCTGTCTGTGCTTTAATATACAAATTAAAAGATATTTATCAGCAATATCTTTTAACTATAAAATGGGGCTTCACGACTGCTCCTATGAATTTTAACCATTACGTTTACCAGTTTAATGTATACGTTCCTTATCAAAATGACATTGCACTTTAATCGATCCAGTTAATCTCCAATTACAAAAGTAATGCAGTAAAGTAACCCAAATATTATCTAGAAATTTCTATTATTCAGTGGTTAAGCAATTTTAGTTTCACAATGGTGAATATTTTCAAATCATTAACCTACAGGATATGGCTGATAGTATGCACGCTAATGAATGATAACTACAGGACTGTGTTTCTTAAAACAAAGTACTTTTAGGGATAAGATAATACATGTGTGGGTAGTATATCTTCATAATTATTTTTAAGATGCTGTTTATACTAAATTAGGCTATACTAAGCTGTGGGGAAGCTGTAAATGACGAAGAAGAACGTTACTGTCCTGTTTAAAGGACAAGAGGTTCGATACAGACCTTAACAAAGATCGCTGAGCTGAGAAGGACTCATCTAATTTATGGGACAGTAGCTATATTTATATCTGTTGAGTAGTGAGTTTTCTATTTGTCTTAGTATCAGAATTATAGTATTTAGAAGGTCTAATTTTGTTAATTCGTAAGACCCAATATCCAGCTTCTGGTGCACAGAAGATTGTACCAACTCAGGTACCGATATCGTCATTTTATTGCTTTCAAAATTATAAGGAGTTAGAATTTTGCAATTGGCTGCATTAAGCAAATCTACAGAAGTGGTAACCATTCACAAGCAAACAAACTTTCATTTGGTCTGACAATTTAGAAGAGACGATGCAATCTGGAGTGTCAACTTCGTTTCTCGATCGTCGTTTAAAATTACGTGATTAGCTGTATTTAACTGTTAGATGCACAGAACTAATTAATCCATAATATAAAGTAGTAAAACAAAACTCTTAAACTTGAGAATGTTTATTTGACTATATTGAATTTGTGAAAGGGTTAAGTTAGCATAATCACATACTCTGTAAAACTTCGGAACTTAATATAACAGGGCACAATATGTGCACAATCCCGTAAGCAATATCCATCGTAACAATTTACTCAGGGACAATCCTTTCCAATTTTTATTCACGCCTGAATTTCGGTCCATCGCTTCCACATTGTGGAACACACCAACCCCGGCCGATGCCATCGAACTTTTTTTCGGGAAGAAAATATTGATGAAAGTTCAAGCTCCATACAAACCGCGATTACGATTCCTGCTGACTCCCGCATCAATATGTTTCGAAGACCTGACTTAGGATATTAGAATTGCTAATTTTGTCCTGCCGGATAAAAATTCCGGACCGTCACCAAAGAAGGGAATAAAGAATTACTAGAGGGCGTACAAATCCGTTGAAAAGTATTCTTTTTTTTAGGAAACGAACTACTAATGCGGGTGGTCTTCGTTATTGAATAAGTTAAATGTTTAAAAAAAAAGTACCATCTTATCGAGGTAAGGAAGTATCATAAAAGAGATTCTTACATATTTATTTCCTTTAATGTTAAATCTTTTCTTTGAGACCTTTGGAAGAGGCATTTTATATTTTAAGTCAAGACATATTGCATTTTGGTTTTTCAATCCATTATTCACTATTTTATTTGGAAGACAAATATTATGTTGTTTTTTTAATAGAAAATAAAGGTAACTTTTCGTATAATCTGCAAAGATTACTTTGAAATGTATCTAAGAGAAAATTGATTGAATAAAACCAAATGAGTGGTGTTTGTTTCATTGGTTTCCTTTAGAAATAAAGATTTCTACTTACGAAATCCCTTAAACATAATAGATCCTCACATAATATTACACCAATGTCAAATGACATCTGATCTTTCACAATTTTTTTAGAGCTCCCACACCATACCGATGGATTAATATTTAAAACTAATAAATTTTAATGTGCATAAACCTTTAAAATCTAACTTTCTTCAGTGGAAACAAAAAGTAAACCACATGTTTGAATGACATCTTTTAATATTTGTTTTCAGGGAATAAACTCTGTGTTTATAAGTAAAATGTTAAATCTGTAAATTTGATAAAATTATTTTATTGTATTTGAAAATAACAAATACAATGTTGAAATTAGGTATCTTTTTTCCTTTTCCAAGTAGAGTTATTTTTGGATATTCTTAAGGATTTTTTAACCGAATAATTTAGAACAACTTAAACTTTAACTATTATTGACAAGTTTATTTGAAAAGTCCTGTTTTACCATCATTCTAATAAAAGCTACTATAAAGCATAGCCATAAACCATGAAGTAGTTTGCTTTCTCATTGCATATTGGTTCGAAACCTAGAAAATATTATTATCATTAATCTTTATTTACATCTTCCAATTCTGCCTTGAATTTACCTCGTTAAATGTTTGCTAAAGAATATACCTAAAATAATCATATTATGTTGTTTAAGTAATATATTTATTATAGGAAATGTAGAAATTGTATTTTTATCTCTGCCTTTTATTTTGTTTCAATCATAAATTATATTTGTCGATGAAAATGCTTTAAACATCTCTGAGTGGAAACATGATGAATCTCGGGCACTTAAAAATATAGTCTCACAAATCTACATCTTATTTCTGATAGTTAGGTTAGTTTAATGGAATACGTTTCCAGCTGTCTATTTCTGCAGACCAACCCCTGAGCAGCCAATCGTTTTGTGAATCACATACGAATGACGAAGTCTACTTCTGAGCTTCCTCAGTCATTCACTAAATGAGAAGGAATATTGGACGTTAGGATAGAAAATCTGCACTGATAGAGTGTGCTGAGTAATGTGCGTAGGCCTTCTCAGGACGACGGTCTTCGGTATGAAGCATCAACCTTGCCACCTCCTAGAAAGAAGCCTTTATCCATCAGGGACTCTTTTGGAATGCTGTGGCTGTATTTCATATTGTTGTTTGTAGCTTCATTATTGGCTTATTTTAGATTTGTTGAAGCTAAGTTGGATTTTTTTTTCATTTATTTTGAGCACAGTAATCTAACGGGAGAAAAACCTTCTATCAGGAAAACAGAGGCTTTCATACTTGACCATACCGAAGCATATGTTGTTAAGAATATCTATTCAAACCAAGTTCATATAGAATTTAATATCATTATGTTATAGCTAACAGATGAAAGCACCAGGTCAGAGTTCATTCTTATCATTTCACATAGGTTTTAAACAATGAGTTATTAAGCTATATTTAGCAACTTCAGTTCACCTTGATTTGTAACTGAAAACGCGTGAAAGCAATTTGATAAACACTCATTTAAAATCCCAACATACTGGAAGGTTTGATTGTAGGGAGTTCGTTACCAGACACTTCAAACCCCCTTTCGAATTCAACACCCCTAAGCAGGTGTAATGTAGGGAAGAGTAGTTTCATATTTGATTTCATCATTTGAAAAGGGCTCGCAATTACAAATTCCTTGGTAATGTTTATCAGAATGGTCCCTAACAAAAGTGTTTGCATAATTGTTTTAAATGATGGATATCTGGAAAACGACATTGAGTAGCTTAATCAGTTGCATTTTATGACACATTTTAAGAAGTTTTTTTCGGGAACTGTTAATGCACTTGACATCCAATCCCTACCAACTGCTCAGAATCTTAAGATCTGATAAATAATCATGTTAAAACGAGCCATCTTATTGAAAAACAAATATTTATTCTAAATGCAAGATAGTTAGATTACTTGACATTTTAAATTACTTATATCTTAATACATTTTTTACATAAAATTGGATCATTTTTAGATCATCGCTTTAAGTAGTTATAAAATGTCAGCTTATATGTTATACAACGGAATTAACTTAAAATACATGGATGAACTCAGCAGTCTTTTCGCAACCTGTTTCTGATCGGACATGAATGTGGATAATTAAAGGAGCTGGTTAATATACCGTTTATATAAAATAAAGTCAAATTCGCATGCTGAATCAAATTGCAATTAAAAAAACTGGCTTTTGCCTATAATCCTGGTTAATATTTCCGAGAAAAAAAATATCGATAAATGATGCGATATAACCATGAAATCTTGCAGTTTATTTACCACATATACATTTAAAATTTTTTGTTACAGTTACGGTTACGCATTTTATATTACTGATTTTTTTCTTTTGAAACTTTAAATTTGTGATTATAAAACGGGAATATAAATTAAAAATGAAGTCTTCATTTCTCTTATTCAATGAAGATGTAGAAGTTAACTAACTGATCTATTTTTCACCTTATATTTTGAAAAGAATGATTAAAAGTTACAACATTTGGCTATATACTTTTCGGCGAAAATGGTGATACCGAAAATCTTTATCCAACTTTTGTAAGATGTAAAGATTTTTAATGGGATACTAAAATAAATATTAAAATTTCTTTCGGCTACAAATTAAAAGTAAATAAACTATAATAATGTAGCCAATGTTTTTGAAAAATGTTACCCAAAAAGGGATATTTTTTAAAAATACCAATTTAGTAAAGGTAGCGTAGATATTTTCTTTTAATATTGACAGAAAAAATTTACTATTGGCAAATTTTTCAGTCGTCATCTTTTTTATTTGACCAAATTGTATCCGATCTTAAATTTACTATATAAATTTGAAAGAACATTTGTTGAAACTGTGTAGAAAGGTCCGTCACTAGAATTTTAAGCAGTGTAAATATTTGACATCGATTCGGCGATAAATTCAAAAGTTTGCAGTTTTATATTTCAGATTTTACTTTACAATTTGAAAAAGGTATCGATAAAATGTTGCCACTAGAAGGGAGCTCCACTACAAAATTTGAGGCTTGAGGGCGTCATATTTATAGAATGGGTTTCCAACTATCCAATGAAATTATAGATAAGCAGCAACCAGGAGGGCTTGTTCAATGAAGTTCCCTATCTCAAGTACTTAAGTTTTTCGACTTTTGTAAAATCTGCTTTCTTTGAAATATTTTACCTTTTAAAACTTAAATTTATAAAATTTTTTAGAAAAATGACTTTTTGTATATAAGAAAACTGTAAATTATGCTAAATTAATCAATAGTACACTTAAAAAAAATTCTTGCAAATACTTTTATCACGTTTATAGATGATTACATTTTTACTGTATAATTAATATTCTGTAATACAGATAAAAAGAATTATACTCTTTTATAACTTTCGTCTAGTTCCTCTTTATTGATGTGTAATATTAACGTTTGGTATATATATAAAGATGGTGTCAAATTTAATTTTAACTATAAATAACTTCAAAATTTTGAATTACTTGAGAGTAATTCAAAATTTTGAAGCTGTTGGTTGTGTTTGTGAGATCAACAGAAATAAGCAGCAAGAAACGCATGCATCTTAGCAATAATAGCTAGAAAATTTAATGTATTTAATTTCTGGCATTGCAACAATATGGAACACCATTAATAATGAGAGTTGGCTATGACTTTAATCAACTAGATGACCTTGAAAGTGGTTGTCTAGCTGGAATGCAAGAAATTATTGGACCATACTTAGTTTAATGTCTCCACTTGCATTACACGGTCACAGTTTTAGGTAATGCTTACAATATCTTACAATAATTATCAGAAATTATTATCTCTGAACAATGGTTATCAAATGAATAACTCTATGAAGGTGACGAAATTGTTGATTTTTGAAATGAGCCTGGATTGCATTGATTGTATCATTGTTCACTGAATTTAATGTATTACAAATTTTATCGTATCGGTTGTGATACTTTTCGACACATCTCAGCAGCGCTAACAAAATTTTGAGATGGTTACTTCTGCAATTCTATTATCTCCAGAATTCTACAACCATCTAAAATATTTAATTGGAATGACAAATAGTGATCTTTCATCATAGAAAGGCCATCGGAATAGTTCCATTTTAATCCAGCAGAAGGAAACGATATTCATTCAGAAATTGCCAAAACCAAGAGTAGAATTGGAAACAAGTAATCTAGTTTGAAACACCATCATTTATTAACAACATCGTTCTTTGTTCAGTTCAGATATAGACTTAATGTGTCTACACCATTTTTAATCTATTTTTTAATAGTTGTATGTTTTCTGTTTGAAGTATTACACATACTTTCCATTGTTTTAATATGCTTTTCATTCACATTTTAAAAACCTTAAAGGCATGGCTTTTAAAATTTTTAAAATTTTTTATTTGAATTTTTGACCAATGACAGTTATTTTACCAGGTTGTCATTTTTATCAGTTTCTCTAGCATCATTTCATGTTTTTTTGACATTCACCAGAACTTCTAGAATTGTTTTCAATATCGCACATCGCATCTTCACTAGCACACGTATGAAAAATATTTTCCTGTGTTGAATTAAAATTTAAGCTCTATTGTCAATACGTAGTTTTAAGATCAAAGCTATGTCTTGTCAAAAGCTAACAAAAAAGCAGTCCCTTTGTAAAAAATGTCGAGTAGAATGAGAATCGTGTTTTAGATCCACCAGAACGTTTAGTCATGGTCGTAGGATTTGGACACATAATATCCATTTCTAGTGTTCAAGTGTCTTTTTTTTGTTCAAAAACCAAATAGTGGAGAGATGTCTTTCATCGAAAAAACATTAATTGATCCACAAACTTTAAAACCGTGGTTCGGATAAATTACATTCAATTTGATAAATATGCGGATTTAAAAGTTCGATTCTAAGTTGTTTAGATGAATGTCCTTAGTAAGCACCGATTGACACGAAGATGTCATAACCATTGTTCCCAAGTGGTTTTTAAATACATTTAAGTCATGAAGAAATTGATACATGCCTCATAAAAATGGTCAGATGGCTTGAAATACATCACAACTATTTTGGGAGATGTATCGGTCGCGTTGACCCATTCAATTTTAAATTTCAGGACATTTTGCTCATAAAACGATTCTTTCATGAACGCCAAATCTGTGGTTCTACAAGCTATTTCAAACTGATTCGAGCCCGTCTAAGTTGAAACAAGTTGTTTAACCCTCATTGAACGTCTTCGTTCACGAAATTTGTTTCAGATGATAGATGATTCAGCAACATCGAGGATTTGAACACAAAAAATTTGTTGATGTTTTCGTCGAATGTACGAATCAGTTCGTGAAATTTAAGACTGTAGTTCAACAAGCCATTTCAAGCAATTTGTAAGATTTGTTCAATTTGACAGTAAAAAAAAAAAAAAAAAGAAAGAAATACAATAACTTAATAAATATGCTTAAATTACCAAAGACGATTTCAAATTTTCTTTTTATAATATTTCTTATTTCGAGATCCCTACTAACCGGCAAATACAAGTAAAAATATTTTTAATTAATGGTCGTATTCTTATAGTTTTTGCATCCCCACAGAGGGTTCTGTGAATGTGTAAGACGTAATATCTTTACGTGCTTATCGGCTAACCGTAATCCAGAGAAAGGGGATCAAACGAATGTTAACAATATATTTCATAGACCCATTTTATGTTATACATTAAACATTGACTTTTATAGAAAACATCTTCTATTATATAAAGTGAAATTTCTAAACACTGCCTGTAGCCTCCAGGAATCATCAGGGTTATCCTTCAAGGAACTGAAAAGGATAATTTAGTCTTTCTGCATTAAAACTTAGTTGAATAAATGAGAGTTAGAACATATTTCAACTGAAT
>JAPDSC010069186.1:0-11695 GCA_026290005.1 Latrodectus geometricus
CTCTCTCTCTCTCATCTTCTCCAAATAACTTATTTTCTTAATTAAAATTCATTGTGACTTCTGCTATTTCTAGAATTTATCACAACTCAATGACGGAAATGAAGCTTATCTATTTTAAACCCTAAAAGTGGGTTAGATTATTCTAAAGGCTTAGCGTTCCCGATCTTAAGTATTCAATCCCTTAAACAAGTAGGCAGTTTGGAATGAACTCAAACAGGGATTTGGGAGGTAATATAGCATGACGTTAGTTTTCTGTGACGTCACATCACCATAGCGACAAATAGAGTGTAATAGCAATAAATGTAAAAGATTCTGGTACTACATTCTTCTATTTCCTCATCCAGATACAGAAGAAAATTGCATGCCAAACAACGCGTATTGCACAATTAACTTCATTCCGCAGGAGATAAAAGTCATGTTTGTAATTTTTGCTTGTAGTTTCTCAAACTGTGTTAGTCATGAATTAGTTTTATCTCAGTGAGAAGAAAGCGATCATAAAATAGGGGAAATATATAAAAACATATTTTTAAATATAATATCTAATGATTTTATTAAACAAATTCCTGATAATCTTTATAAATAAAATATAAAAAAAAGCTTTTAATATATATATATATATATATATATCCGCGTATATATATATATAGTACGCGTGATCTTTTATGGATTGTCGATCCACAGCAAGACTTCTAATCCAATTTAAACTGGTTTGAGCTATTAGATGATCAAATTATTGGTTATTTATACATATGTTTGGTTATTTTTGGTTACATTTTGTTTATTTTTTTAAATTGATGTAATCATCAATATGAATGATAAAAATTGTACGTATATTATTTCTGCATGCTTTATGAGATAAAAGAAAAAGAATTACGCTATATAAACAAAAATAATTTTTGTATCGTATTTGCAGATGTTACAATAACAGCTTAAATATGTCAAAAATGGATTGTGAAGTTTTGTTTGCTAGGAATTTTTTTTCAAAAATAAGCTTAGCTCAGGCTAACAATGAAATTTTAATGATGAACAGCTGAGCAATATGCTCAGGATAAATCTTTAGTTAAACAAAAATATATTAGGATTATTGTGATATAAATAATTTCTATACTTGTTTAGAAATGGACAATTTGCTTGAACAAAAAAACTTTCAACTCATTAGATAGTTCATATAAAAGGAAAAATTATTAACATTCATTTTTCAAAATCATTAAATATAGTCTAAAGTTGTGTATGGGCAACTCATTGTGCATGATTTATGAATAATGAAGTATACATACAATATAAAATAAAAAGTACTGTTTATAAATATAAGGTATCTAAACTTTTGATTTAAAAAAATTATTTTTTCATGCATTTTTTTATTGGGTAACAAAAACGCAAATTATGATTTTCACATGGATATTTATATCTTTTTAACTGAATAAAATTTTAAAAACTAAAGACCTTGAAATTCAAAATTTAAAATGCAGATTTGGAAGGTTGAAACCTAGTAATAAATATATTAATTTACAGTATATTATTATTATGTTAAATATATTTTGATCTTCAATGGAAAATGAAAGTATTTAAAGTAAATCATTAGAATCATTTCGCAATTAATTTTTTTCATATTAGTTGAAAAGGAAATTATCTTATCTTAACGATTCTATTAAGAAATGTTATTCAAGTAAATTTAAAAAACATTGATTATTGAAATAATTGGTAATTTATTAAGTTATAATATGTAACTATTATATATATATATATATATATGTATATATATATATATATATATATGTATATATATATATATGTATAATGAAGGAATATATATATGTTACATTCCCATTTTTGTTATTCAAATAATGATAATGCAAGAGACATGTAAACGATGTAGATGTGAAGATGTCATAATAATTAAAAAATTCTTAGTGAAAGCTTTTTTAGGACATTTTCTTGCTTAATAAATAAACCATAAGAGTTCAAGATGTATTATTTAGTATTTTATTAAGTTTTTAATGGAAATTTAATAATTTAAATCTATTAAATGAAGTGAAATTAACATGCGTAATATAAAAATTAAGATTTAAAAAAATAATTTTATAATAATATATTTTATTTTGAAAACGTGTCCACATTTTTTAAAGTTGAAATATTTTAGAAAATGTTCAAATCCCAATAATATAATATATTTTGGTTAATATGGGTGTACCTTGAAAAAAAATAATTTAATAATAGGCTTAACAAGGATTTGGTATGTGAAAAAATTGATATGAAATAATTTACAGCTTCAATCACAATTAGTTTGTAAATAAAATAATGTAACTGATTTTTGGTATAAATTATTGATTATATCATTTTTTTATATTTCTAATGACCTGCTGCTATAGGATTACCCCTTTTTAGTACTACAAGGGGTGGAAGCGATGACAACTTATAAGTGGGGCACCCAGTGGATATACCATCATTGCCTCGTAAGTGGGTAAATCTTCGTAATTTAGAAGTAGGGATTCCCAGATTTACCCTGCCATCCCAAGAGGCATCATTTCGCATGGAGGACATCACCGCAACGTCATATTCAATGTGCCTCAACCACTATTTGCGAAATCAAAGGATCTTTCGGTTATGTCGGAATCCTAGCTTACTACCCCTCAATAATAAGAACGAGCGCCCTAACCAACCAGAATATCACCACCTTATGATTGAAAAATGTTGTATAATAAGAAAATATCCAGTTGGTAAACACAATTACTTTAAATTGATTTATAATTATTTTATAGCTTAATCAAAAATAAGAGTGAGCTAGAATTTTATTGTTTAAAAAATTCAGTGATCCAAATCATAATTAGTTTTACTGAATTTGGATTAGTTAATGGAATTCAATTCATTATAAGAAAATGAAAATATATGTTATATTTTAATTTTATATTCATTTTTATCATATAACATAGATTTCAAATACTACAACAAATCTGGCATATATTTTAAAAAATCTTTTTTTTAAATTTTAATTTCCTTAAATCATCCAATTTTTAAGTAAAATAATGAATTTCAAAATCTTATAATATTGCATGATTTATTGTTCTTTTTCCATAATTTTTCTTTAATAATTTATAATGGAAACAATTTGCAGTTCACTTAATAAACTATCTTTATAATTTGATTTTAATATAATATCGTAACTTTTAGGAGTAAAATTTTGAAGGGCATATAAAATATCAAAATTTTTTTTTAGAAAATATTTATTATAATTTAGTTTTGTAGTTCAATATTTCTTTATAATTACGTATTTAAATAATTAATATTACTAGAAATTTTTATATATCTCTAAAAAATCTCATTTATTATTATTACATAGACTTTAAGGAAGTCCTTTAAGTATATCTACATTTCTACTTGAGAAAGACCAGTTATTTTGCTACAAGAAATAAATGTCACTTTTATGAAAGATGACAAGGGATTTTTTTAACAAGTTAATATTTGCTTTATAATTGTTGGCACATTTTTATTTTTATAAGAAGCGGAATCGATTATGGTTTCAATGTTAAAAATAAGCTATTAAAATATCAGAATAAATTGTAATACTGAAGTTAAATTTCTCTTTAAAAGGAAATATTTCATGAATTTAGAAGAGATATCAATTTTTTAAATTTTAACTCCCTTACATTTAAGTTTTCAATGATATTTCTTACAATTATGATTATTACCATTTTTTAAGAGGCAATCAATTAAAATCCGTATCTAAAATTGAAATATATACTTTAATCCCCAGTTTGGAAAAAATGATTTTTAATTTATATTACATAGTATACACATTTTACAATGCAAGCAAGATATTAAATACAAAAAATTTTCACTATTATTTTTTTATTAAATAAATAATTATGTTTTTTAAATATGGAGAGCAGAATTTATGTAGAAAGACTCTAAATACAAAATATTTTTAATGTAGTTTGACTAGTTAATGAGACTTTTATTGCAATTTCTTAAACAATAGCTTTGGAAAAGTTAATTTATAAACCCTGTAATACAACCTCCAGATACCGAATGTATCACTTGTTATAGTAGGAATCTAAAGTAATTTTAATTAAAAGTTGTCATGAATTAAAAATTTAGAAAGAAAATGAAACAATTTTTTCGAATAATTATTGAGGAAGATTTTATAAAAAAAATGTTTCCTTCTTAAATAATACTGGAAAGAATTATAAGAACAAAAAACATGTTCTCTGTAATTAGTTTTAATATTTATTCTTACATATATAAGTAAAAAATAATTAATTTAAGTAAAAATTTAACAGTAATCTTCTCAAATATTTAATAATTTGCACAGCATAGGGTAAATGAAAAATGAGTTTTTATATGTAATTACCACAGGAAGATATCTTATACATTTTATTTAATATATGTTAATTTTTAAGCTAAAAAGTATAAGAATTAAATTTTAATAATTACGAATAAAGATAAATAAATATTTGTATTTTATGCATATTATTATTACTTATGAAATTTTTTGAATAAAATATTTCAACGTTTTAAAGAAAATTTTTGTAATACCTATTTCTTCAACAAATTATCACTTGTTAATGAGATACAAATTATGAAGCATAAATTGGTTTGATAAAATACTTCCTTCAATTTAATAAGACATATTTTCAACTTAATGAGCACTTTTTTTAAACACTTTTTTAAAATATATGTATCGAATTATTACATACATATATTATATAAAATACATTAATTTCTTGTAATAATTAGCTCAAAATAGTAAAGCATAGTGATTATAACTAACTTGGTAATTAAAATTAAAAGTTTCCTTATAGTTTACTAAAAACATAAGTAAACATACGAGCAAAATTTTAATTATATTTTTCTTTAAGTGAAATAACATTGCATAGATTTAGCGAAACGTTAATCTACATTCATATTTTGACAAACATTTTTATTTTGGAGTTTACAATGGACTACAAAGTCAACTCTTTGAATTGAAAAAATCATGAGTTAAAAAAAAAAAAAAAAAAAAAAAAAATTCTAGCTATTATTGAACAGCATGACGCTTGTTGGAGTCGGTGTTTCGGAGGAAAACACGGGGATGTTGTTCAAATATCTTACAACAATTTTCTATTATCCGGATATCAACATCCTGATATCAAAATATTTTTTTCTAAACATTAGTTCCACAATCCTAATTTTATTGAAAATTTTTAAAATAGTCAAATGAAAAATCTTTATTAAAAAACAAAAAAAGATTAGTGTAAATTGGTAATTTAAAGTATTAATTAATTGTTCTTTTTTTTACTACAAGTTTTAATCCCAAAAGTATTTTGTTAAGTACGAATATTTATATAATTTGCCATAAAATATTCATTTTATATTTTAGAGTGAACTGTAGCCTAAAAATGCTCAGAACATTTTAAATATATTTTAACACCTTTCTTGTCATTGGCTTTTACAAGGACTTTCAGACCAGTTGGCCATATTCTTTTGTTGAAAGAGATAAAATTTGGGAAAGTATACTCATGATAGATGTGCATATAAAAAGTAGAAGAGCTCTGTCCTTCTTTTTTTTTCAACAGTGGTTGGTATCAAACCCAGAACCTTTTACATAGAAGAATGTAGTCTTCTCAGTAATTCACAGCAATACCTATTTTAGAAAGGTATTTATAAATTATTATATCAATATTTGTAAAAACCAAAAGTAGAATTATTAATATTTTAATATGTCTTATGGTTCAATTTTACTTAAGCTCGCCTATTTTAGAAAAGATTTCTAAAGTTGTTTTTCTAAATTTAAATAAGATGCTCCGGAAAGAAGATTTGTGACTCTTTCTTACAAACCATTATTCATATTGCCAAGTTTAGCATTCACGTTGTTTGAGAAAACTTTCACAGGGAATTTGAAAGAAAAAGGTCAAAGGTAGGAAGGAATAAGCTAAACAAAACACTTTGTCTAGATCTTTTTGTATTTGAAATATATCTTCCACTTTCTATTGTATAAGAATTGCATACGTTTTATGAAGAAAAATCCCCCATGTTTGTATCCACGGATTTAATTTTTAGTGGTACTGTTGTTTTTTTTAAGATAAATTTTTCTGAGAATTGAATAATTTTTTTTCTAAATTTGATCAATTTATTTAAAACTACTAAATATTGTAATGATGTTATTAATTTCGATGAATTAAATTGTGGCGATGTTAGTGTTATTCTACCAACACATATTTGCTTACAACATAATTTTCAATAATAGATGAAAAGCATATTTAATAAAAATTGTATTTATCAAAATGTTATTGCCTTTAATTAGGATAACAAATTACAAAATAGAAAAATGTTAATTAATTTGTTGCAATCAATGCAATTTTTTAGAATTGATGTAATTTTAGAAAAATTTAACAATTCTTCATATAATGATAGCAAAATTTATTTGCTGTTGAAGTGAAAAACTATAATTCTAAATAAAATTTTTATATTCATATAAAATGTATACTGCAATTTAAAAAAATAAAATCTGGAAGAAAACCTTAAATTATGAGCAATTGAATTAGAAAAAGAAGCACAAATCTTGCTGAAATAAATAACTTAAAAGATATTTTGAGGAGATGTAAAATAATTTCATATGCGTATATTACAAAATCTAAATTAATTTGATAATTTTTAAAATATCTTTTGGCACAAAAAAACTGGGATACGTATGAAATAATTTGATACTCAAAAGTTAAAATATATAAAAATTTCTTAACATTGAATATAATTCAACGTATAAAAACCGTTGTTACAAAAATAACCAAAGGCTATGTGGCTAGATTTTCCGATGAAGATGAAAACATCAGAAATCAATGTCTCAGATGTTTACTGGGACATTGGACTGCGTGGATTTTCGTTTACATAACACTACCTATATTTTTCATTTCTTAATCTCTGTGCCTTTTTCAATACAAAGCATACATGTTATCTGAAAGTAAGAAACTCGTAGAAAGAAACAGAGATGATTTTACTGCGGCTAATGAAAAAAATGGTTTCATAAATAAATACACTTTTTTTATTTCTTGAGATGCAAGTGTTATATCCATAAGAATTCATCAATACTTTAAAAAAAAAACTAAGAATCTCTTATATAAATTGTTTGACTGTAAAAAATTTTAGCTATAGCACTATATATAATCTAATTTCTCAAATAATTCATTAATAGTAAGCTTCACATTAATTAATAATAATCATATTATACTAATAAATTAATACTAAATATTAATTAATAATAATTAATATTAATTCATTAATTGTGAATACTTTGAATGCATAAATGTCTTAGCTTTTCCAAAATAAGCAATTTATATGTACTAAAAACTAAATAAAAGAAAAGAATTTTCATTTTTATGTGTGTGCATTTTATTTAAATTTAATTAATTTGAAACTTCAAATTTATTTATTTAATTTTTTCTAAAGTATAAGTTCTACTCTCATAGTATTTAATGTACTTAGAATTTATAACGTGCTGTGAATTTCTAATTTCATATGGTTAGTTTTACTTTAGTACAATACTTTAATATATTTCCATATAAATTTTATTCATAATATTTTTTATCTTAAAAATTTAGCTTTTAAATAGTAAATCCATCATTTTTAACATTAATATGAAAAAAAACTTGAATGGGAGAAAAAATGAAATAAAAAAATAAAGTCAGTATAATACACAATACAATAAGTACATACAAATAATACAGGGTGATCAGCGAATAAGCCTTGATTTCAAAACTAAATATCTCTAAACAAACATCAAAAGAATTATGCGGTAAACGGTACAACTGCAAAACTGTAAAAATAGTGTACAGAAGTTTTGAAAATTTAGTTACAAAAACTATTAAACGATGACGCTCTGCTCTGAAAACTCTTTATTTGAAAGGAGCCTAAAAAAAATTAATAAGTCAAGCAGTCTTTGCAGTCAGAACCCATTTTTTTTAAAAATAGCCTCTGTTTGAAACAATGAGGTGAAGTAATCGAACAATGAAATTTGACATCACACCTTGCAATATCTCAATGGAAATGGAATCACATGCAACACCAATCGCAGATTCAAGTTCATGAAGAGAAGCGGGATTGTTTCGATAGACAGCGTCTTTCAGTGCACCCCAAAGAAAAAAAAATCTCAAGGAGTCAGATTGGGAGAATATGAAGGCGATGGGCCTGTGGCAGTGAATTTTGGATAATCTAACTCAATTACTCTATTCCCAAAGTATGCTTAAAGAAAGCAATAAACTTTATCTGTTCGATGTGGTCGAGCCTGATCTTGCATGAACCAGTCCATATCTGGCCAATCCTCCAACGCTAGTTGTGTGCTGACAAATTGCTCCAAAATTGTAACGTAACATTCTTTAGTAATCCTTTCTCGCGTGAAGAAGGGGCTGATAATGCCTCTGGTGCTACCGCAGCCTATGAAGTAACTTTAGGCAAATGCTATGGTTTCTCTTCACACAAATGAGGATTTTTGGAACCCCAAATTCTCCAGTTTTATTTATTTACAGTACCATTCAAGTGGAAATGGACTTCATCTGTGAAGCAGATGCAGCATATATTAGTTCTTTCGTTGACGAACATTGTGAAAGTCTGATTCGCAAAGCAAGCCCTTTATCACATTTTCAGGGCTACAGCCTGATGACTTTGGATTTTGTATGTAAACATCCGAAGGCTACCTCTCAACATTTTTGACTGCTCGTTTATTTCAAACCAGCCTCTGATGCAATTCTACGGATGCTTTTTTTGAGATTTTGTTGAACAACTCCACAAGTTTTGGCTGCATTTTCAGGAGTGACTGCTGTTTGCGTATGCCCAATATTTCCGTCATCAGCGTTGCCAGTCCGTTCGAATTTTGCGAAGTGCATGCGAATAGATTTCGCATCGGGTCCAACTGGAAACATCTAATCGGTTTTAAAAGCTGCGCTTATTTGCTGTAGGATTGTGTTCAAATTGGTAATTCTCCAATACAAAAAAAAAAAAAAAAAAGAACACGTTGTTCAATAGAATACATTATTTTAATTTCTATGCTACCCTCTTTTCCCTATCTAATAGTGGTGATCGCTTCGAAAACATTTTACAGCCTATTTGTAAGGTAGCATAGCAAAGTAACATTATAAGATAAATGCGTCATCTATTAACAGTTTTTGTAACTAAATTTTCGAAATATTCTGCACACCATTTTTACAGTTTTGCTAATAAATGTACCGTTTACCGCATAATTCTATTGATCTTTGATGTGGAGATATTTAATTTTGAAATCAGAGCTTATTCATTGATCTCCCTGTAAGATCAGAATTGTGTTACCTTAAATGAATATGTATTTATTTGCAGCATTATTATTCAACTATGAGCAAATTAATTAGAGATCAAAGTAAATGAATTCTCTTTTACTTCTCCTCATTAAGCAAATAAGCAACAAGAAAATTAGTTATTTAATCAATACCATCACAATAGGAAATTTTTACAAACATATATTTTCATTGTCCTCAACTTGTTTTGAATTATTTTTTTATTATTTGTTCACACATATACACATTTAATACCTTTTAACACATGTTCATAAAATTACTTGTTCAGTAATGATGCAATTTTTTTTATAAACAATGATTTACATTTAAAATCCAAAAATTAATCACCATTTAGCTTTTAAAATTCATTCTCTTATGTGTCATATAAATATAAGATAATCGAGTTAATAATATCAGTTTCGCATGTAATTAGTTTGTCTGTAAATTAAAAAAGAAGTAGAACTCTTTCACTTTAAGCAGAAATAAAAAAGCTTCCCGATTTATAAACCATTCTTTTTAATTGCCATATGTATATTTAATTTCAAATATTATTCAAATTAATATATTTGATAATAACGTAATAATTTCTCTTTTACTAAATTTTACACTGATGCTTCTTAACTATAACTGTTGATATTGCTTCTGCTATTATTTCCGAAACTTTGGATTATTTTCATCCTACATTTCTTATATTCATGCAGAATTTTCTATCTTTTTATAACATGTATTTTCTATGGGGTATATTTACATTAGATGAAAATGCATATATATAATTGAAATTATAATTTACTTTTGTTTTAAAAATGCAATATTTAAATTGGCAGTTGTAAATTACTTTTATCTATAAAATTTTGATTTGTCCTGTGCCGGTGGAATAAAAGATCATTAAACAATTTCGGATCTTATATTATCGAAATAAAAAATGTGGTTTCATAACTATGAATTAAAATGTCACAGTTAACTAAAACCAGAATATAACATCTGTAACTGTGAAAACCCCGACAATTTATCCGTTAAATAGAAACTTTTTGTTACTTCTTTCCCTTTTACCGCAACTCCGCGGATAATTACTTCCTATGACTGAGTGAACGAAAACAACGCCCCCTATACGAAAGCAAGAGAAAATACTGAAGCAACTTTTATTATAAAATTGGTCGATTCGCAGGCAGTTACTATAAAAACAGACATTGTATCCTTCCTTCCTTTATATTACTTTATGCTTAACAACCTAGAAATTTACCTTTTAATCTTGACTCAGAAAGTTTAATTTATGGTTTAATAAAATTTTGTTTGCGCTATTTTCTTGTTGTTTATTCAACACGATACAAAATATAATATAATGTTATAATCCTTAAAATGCAATTAGATATTCCATCCTACTTTATTTTTTTAGGAAATAAGCTAATTTAAATTAGTATCACAAAATATAGAACATAAATAATATTATCATCCACACAACCTGATATTATAAGCATTATAAGCAAAGAAATAAATATTTCAAAATGAAAATCTAAAACCATTAGAAGACAGTAGAATTTTTGTTGTCATAAGAACATAAGGGATAAGACATTTTATAATTGAACATGTCTAATGATGAGCTATTGAGGATTGTTGAAAAAGTTAAGAAATCTCGAAAATTCTAAGCTTATTAAATGTAAGAAAAGGATAAAGTTTTTATTTTTAAGTTTTAGATTTTTAATTGTAAAAATAATCTATATGGAGAGGCAGGAAAGCTGTTTAATACACAAAATCTAATATCTTCTATTTTTATGACTTTAAAACTTGTTTTATTTTATATGGCTATACACATGGGTAACATTTCTTATATAAATAAAGTAGATATATAGACATTTTAAATTTAAAAACCAGTCTTACACAAAAATTTATTTAGTATATTTTCAAAACTAAAAATATCCTGAATAAATTTATAATTTTTTCACCAGTATTGTCAGATATAGTAACTAATACATGACAACCAATTACAAAAAAGTAAGTGTTAAATTTTTTTTGTGAAAATATTTATCTTATATGACGTAAATTTCAGAAGTATTCAATCAATATTTATATATATTTTGTTTCGAAAGCATCACTTTTTATCTAATATATCTCTTATAACCATTTTTGTTTTGGAAAAAAACATAGGTAGTGTGCTTTGATAGTGGAATTTATGTGGCATTTGTTATAGGTATTTTATTTTAAAAGAACATATGACACATTATTCAAAACATTTGTTTCGTTTTAAAACCATTGTTTTTACTATTTTTAGTAGAAAAATTTTGTAGTAATAAAAGGGTGATGAAAGTTCTATTTATGAAATTTATTTACTTGTTAAATACTTGTTATTTATTATTTATACTTGTTAATTATTATTTATACTTGTTATTTATTTGATACTTACTTGTTATTTATTTGATACTTAC
>JAPDSC010069186.1:11999-25739 GCA_026290005.1 Latrodectus geometricus
TCGAATAATTCTCTGAGTGGAAAGTCTTGGTATCAGTCTAAATACCAGTTGAAAAATGGGTGATGCTTTTTCACTTTCTTTATGCATATCGATCAGAGTGGTTGACGGAAATTTTTTAGTGACTTTTCCTTTGAAATGCTTGTATTTGACAAGTTTTTATGAAATCCTCTTCCTTGGATAATCGAATGCCTTAAGTCGCTAATCTGCTAATATGCTGTCAGTTATATAGTGACAAATCAGTAATTCAGTAATTCAAAATGAAAAGTAGTAGGTTCAATACCGGCCACTGATAAACAATAAGCAGAGGATATCTGGCTATCTTCTGCAAGTGGTTTTTCTTTGGAATGAATGATTGAGATTTCTTTTTCCTTTCTTTACTGTATAGGTAGGACTTTCAATCACTTTTGAGCAATGTTTGAATATTTGCAAATTCATTTCTTTTATAAAATACCAAAGAATTAAAAAAAAAATGTAGTTATCTTTTCAACATCAAAAAAGTATTTAAATTATTATTAATCATTCATCCAGTATTTATAGTATGTTTACAAGCAAAAAGTATGTACAAATATACTTCTATTTAGATTTTTAGTAAAGTAAAAAAAAAAAAAAGTAAATAGTCAATTTAATGCTACAGTTAAATTCATTTGAACATTTTTCAACAAAATAATAAATTAAAACCCAAAAGAATCATAAAAACGCAAACCAACAAAATCTTTTTACATAAAATGTGAACAATCTATAATTTTGAAATATATGAAAAATTTGAATAAAATATATACATCATATAATTTTTAAAAGTAATATGATTTGGGTTACTATGGAGTTTGAAATTAGTAGTTAATACAAAATAATGATAATAAAACTCAATTAAGTATAGAATAATCTGCTATTTGAATTTTGAATCCAGTTTAAACTTACTTAATATTCATGTTTTTTAGCAATTAAATGTGTGTTTTTCTTAAATAAACTATATATTAGAGGATTAATTTTTTGTAACTCCTCAAAATGATCGTTTACACACGATAACTAATTTGATTTCAAATTATTCCTGAATTAAAAGATTGTTTTGCTTACATAATATCTACTCTCTGGTTCATTTTCTTGAAAGATAAGTACATTTGCAGTCGATACTTCAATAGAAATAACGAAATTGGCCAGAAATAACCTTATTTCTTTTTTAGCTTCAAGGCTTCAAGGTTGTATTCTTTGTTTAAATTTCAATATTCGTGTTTTGTGATTTTCTTAAAACCTACTTTCTATAGAATTTTTGAATTGAAAAAAGATTTCTTTCAAAAAGCATTCAATTTGATTCAATTCCTTCACAAACCGCTCTTTAAATATCCCTTCCTAACATATATTCATGTATTTATATTTTTCTCCAACAAAAATGCCCTTAGCAGCTGAATCGGATACCAAGTTTATCCGTTTCATGAATATATATAACTTTTCGGTATTCTTCCCGTTTACTCGGGCTTTACTGAAATCGAATTTTAAGCACGTGAAATGAATAAAAGTTTAAAAAATGTGCTATTGATTCAGTTAGAAACATATATTGTGTCATCTGTGCATGTAAATCTTCATAAAATTCGCCAAATAAGTTTTCCACTTAATATTTCAATAAAGAATAAAAATTGATGCATAAGGTTATCTCTCAAAATTTAGTTGCTTAGCAGAAAAATAAAAATTTGCAACAAATTCTCGTCAAAATTTTGTTTGTGATAATCTTTGATTACGTGTTTGTTTTCTTGCACAAATTTTTTTTCACTTGAAAAATCAATAAAAATGCTCTAATTTTGTGTTTGCATTACCAAAAGAAACAGTTTAATTCAATAACCATAAGATAAATTAAATTATAAAATTTAACAAAATTTTTTATGAAATCTTAAATTTTATTAATTATTATAAAAAATATTAAAAGAAGAAAATTTTCATTAAGCTTTATTATTTTGTATAAGTAATTGTCATAAAAATTATTAATTCATTTCATTATCTATCATTATATAATTTTGAGTTAAAAATATTTTAGATATATTGTTAGTCTTACTCCTCTTGACCGAGGTAGAAAGTACTGCTATGTAAGCAATGCTGGATAGCCTTGGACTATATCTTAAAGTTAATGGGTTTGGAATATTCGTTCATAACCAAGTGCCTTATATTATATTATTAATATTTAGTTTGATTTAAAAGTTTTTCAGATATTTTTGGCAATAAATTACCAATCATATGCTTTTCAATGTATGGGGGATATAAAAACGATAGTTCATCAATCACAGGTGAGTAAGAAAGCATCTCAGTTATATTTCAAATGTAGTCCAGAAGCTTAGGCCACTAATACTTGATAGCTTTACCAAATAAACAATATCTTTATAAAACCTAATAATTCAACAACATTATATCAGTTGTGTCTGAGTGGCCAAGAAATTGGGTCTACATGAGAAATAAAAATAACGAACTATGACCCCACAATGAGGTGGTTGCATTTAATCTTTTCTCTTTGAATTTTATTCATTTCGAAAAACAAATGCGGGAAACACATGTACAGCTAATAATACCCTCAAGGGATAAAGGAAAAGTAATGAAATCGAAAAAGGAAATTATTGATGATTGCTAAAATTCCCGGAGGATCTTTAGAATCGAAATGGATTTCCAATTCAAAAGTTAAAAGAAAATTGTTTGTGGAAATATCCTGTGATAAAAATGCATGAGTATGAATAAATGATATGGATTAACTTATATCTTCAATACTTTATCAGTTATTGAACATTAAAATGGGACTAAAAATCCTACATAGAGAAGCGGCATCATTGTGTTGAATGTATTGTATCACTGAATTACATGAACAGCTAATCTAGTAAGAAAAGTAAATGTAATTTTTCAAAAGCAACTCACATCGTTATGCTTCAGTTTCTTAAGAATATCATGAAGTTTAATTTAACATATAGCTTCTTCAGAAAATATTTGATTAAGGTGAATAATTTATATTCATTCATCTGCAAAACATTTTATTAGTAATATGCAAAAGAATATCACATTATGCGGCCTGTCTTCGTCAGTGAAGCATATGCATTTGTTTTTCATTAAAATAAATTGAAATCATTAATAATGAGTGTACCAGTGATAGATAAATGTAACTTTGTGAGTGGTATGTAACTATATGTTGTTTTAAATATGTATGAATAGTTTTGAACAAATGCAAAAATATGTTATTAAATTTAATATAAATTTAGAACAAATATAAATCATCCTATAAATAATAAGCGATATATAAGAATAGATTATGAATAGCTATTATTTATATTTATATTGTATCATACGCGACATTTGTCACTTATAATATCATCTTTTCAAATCCTTAATAGTGCTATAACTTTTACAAAAGAAAAATACAGGAAGAATTGGAAAACAAAATTTACAATTGAATTTAATCTTACATATGTAACAAGATATATGAAAACATTTCAATTGATTTGAGAAAAAATATTAAAAAAAATGATTTATTACGTATAAAGTACATTGAGTTGAAGTTCAATTGTTTGCTTAGTCTTGAGAACAAGAATGATTTCCCATGTGTGAAATCACGTGCAGTTTATATAAAAAAAAGGAAAGAAGAAAGAATTATAATTAAATTGTTTTGAAGATAGGAGAAATATAAAACTTATTTCTAATATTTTTTGAAGTCATTATTTGTGACAGTATTGAAGACAATTTTATGAAATAACACTAACTAAAAACGTGACTGTTAAATTGGAGTAATGAAAGATGAAAGAAGATAGACATTTAAAATGTGTGGTTGAATTTTGGAAACTTATTAAAAAATAAAAATTTTGGTATTAAAGAAAAATTCTTTATCGGATTAATGTGTGTGATTTGTGAGAATATGCAACTAAAATAAAACTAAATTCAATGGTGCAACAACTCATCTGCACTGGTAAAACAACCATCGCATACAGCACCCACATTAGTTGTCTTGACCGAGGGCTCTAAGGATATGTCACGGTTGGGTAGTCAGCATTATGAGAAACCATGTTTAGTTCCAAAGCATACTTGGTACTCAGTTTTATACACTCACTGAAGAGATGAAAGCTGAGACAACCCTTTCCAGACTGAGGATAGAATCTTTGACCAGTGCGTTGGGAGCTCGAAGTGCTACCACTACGTCACCGGGCTTCGAGAATAAGTAACTATCTAAAGTTATGTAAATATCTATGTTTGTATATCTGTTTGTGCCTTTTAATAAAATATAAAAAAAGATGTAGATTCTCCTTGGTATAATATATACCATGAACATACTACAGCAGCTTTTTCAGCATTCATGTAAGATGTTTTCTCTTCAATAGCTATTTATTTCAAAAGTTAAGCCAAGTTACATTGCAAGACACTAAACGTATGACTACTCAAAAAATTTTATAATTATTCCAATCTAGTCCAATTTTTCAAAATGCTTGAATTTATCTTGTAATCTTAAAATTGCTTAGAAAGTTTAGTTCAATGACATTTTTCTTAATTCATAAATCTCACTAGAAAAGAGAAAAGGAAAATTAGCTTTCAGAGTAAAATTTCTTAATAGTTTTAAATTGTGATTTGAAAAATAATTCGATGGGAGTTAACTGTATAAGCAATATGGTATTAATAAATTCTCTCTTAAGCTTAATGTTAATGACCTTTTGATGACCATGTATTGTGTAATTATTTACACAATACATGGTCATCAAGATAAAAATTTACAGTAAGACAATTTTCTGCTATTATCATATAAACTTTTTGCATTTTTTTAATTTAAAAATGTAAGGTATGGCTTATTTGTCATCATTTCAAAGATTTAGTTTGTTCGGAATTATTATAAACATCCAAATCCATCATATAAATTGAACGCTAACCATTCGTTTACCAGTTTGACTTGAAATGTAAAGTTTATTTTTTCAGAATATTTTGATTTTTTAATGCAACTACAGATTCAAGTGCACGAGTTTTGCAAAAAATTGATATATACCATTTACTATGGTATAATGATATGTTCTTTAATTGGAAATTTTTAAATATCTTAATTTCTAAAACACCACAAATATCTTTTTCCTTTTACTTTATATGATAAGATTCTTAAATTTATTTTAAATTCTTCTAGCACATTTTTAAGCTAATCATAGTATTTTGATAATAAAATATATAATAACTATAAAATTAACAACGAAATATAAATATAACATAAATGTCTTTTTAAATCTCGTTCCAAAAATATTTCACAAGTAATAGAGTTGTTATTGAAATAGATTAATTAAATATTTATTTGACTTGTTATACAGTGTTTCTTTTGAAATAAACATTTTAATGCTAAATGTTTCAGAAATTGATGAAAACATGAATAAACTTGTGGAACTATTTAGGAAATAATTAATATATATTTTTTACTCTGTGAAAGAGAGAGTTTCCATAGAGTATTTTCTTTTCCTTTTTAATAACTTATTCTTTGTAAATATCATCTTCTCATGCTATTAACTATACATAATTCTTTTTCCAGTTTGAATTTCTTTATTACCATCATTGATCCTTTCAAAGAAATATAGATTAGGCCTTATTTTTTGGCCACTCAAATCACTTGAAAAAAGACCATATTTCTTTAAGGATTTTGTGAAAGAAATTGTTCATAGAAAAAAGTTTCTAACATTGGTGATTTAGGTATGAGTATTACAACCGTAATCGATGATATGTTTGCTCGCAAATGATGGGAAATGGTCTACCCTTTTCATATTACCGATACGATGAATGGCAAACATATCATTGAGAAGGACCATAATATTTTTTTGAACATGCCTTATTGTTAATGCCATTATTTTCAGTCCAATATTATGCGAATCATTACAGATAAAGCTGCGTCTGAATTTTATTGATATTTTGCAATTTTCTGAAAGTTATGAAATCTACATTTGCTTCTTGGTAAGATTATTTTGCGAGATAATGCGTTCAAAACATCAAAATCTTCCAGGACAATGTAATTTTTATAATATAGTATATATAGTATGTACAATATCATTATAATTTTCAATCATCACATAACCGGTTCAATAGATATCATTTTTTAATTTATGGCTCTTATGTTTTTAGGTTATTTTCTAATAAGAATTAATAAAAAACTAAATAGTGAAGTTTATTTTCTTCATAATGATATTATCTTTTTATCAAAACCTCTACAATTTTAAGTTATTGTCTTTATTTGAATTATTCAATAAGTTTCTATTATGTTCAACAAGGCCTAGTAGGATGAACATGACTGGTGAAAAGGCCTCGGGTTCGATCTTACACTCTTATAACAATAGAAGACTCCCCTTGGTGAACAGTTTAATGGTCAAAGGGCATTGGAAGGCATTTTAATATATACCCCAAGGGATGAAATCTTGAAAACAATCTAACACCCATCCCGACACATGTGTTTGCTGAAAGCAGAAAAGCAATGTTCAGCTCCCGTTGTTCTATACTGGTTCGGATCAGAATTGAAAGTCTCATGCTCTGAAAACAGCTTTTCTACCACTTTTACTTTCTGCATTTGCGGTTTTGTGTACTTTTCAGGTATCTCCCTTTGCAACTGATGACATCTGATGGAAAACAATCTAAGAAAAATCTTCCCAAAAAGTAATAAGCAAACGAAATTTTTAAATACCCTATATTAATCTTCGGAAGTTCGGTGATTCACTAGTGTGTAGTTCTTTTGAATTTGAAGAGAAATTCTTACAACAATTCTGCAGTATTTTATAGACAGTATTTAAAACTAGCTTCTTGAATTCAAAATAAAAGGGGGGGTTTCCAATACCTCTGTAGAAATCCAATGGTAAAGGAAATAAATTTATTTTACAGGAAGAGGTCACATTCATTATTAAACTAAATATAAGATATAAAATTTATAACTTTTCTGACTGTTCCACCAAAAAACCTAATGCCACGAAAAAAATTTTTTTTTACTGCAATAATGAATCTATTACACAACAAGAAAAACATCAATAATCTAATGGATCTATTGTACAATGAATTTGTGTATCAACAGAATCAATTAATACATTAAATTTAGAAAAAATTACTAAGTGTAACAAAAAGGAAATTTTGCTTACAAAAATATGTAATTACAAAAAAAAAAACTGATTTTTCTTATAATTATAATTAAATTTAACTGTAAGATAAAGAAATTATAAATAAACACTTAAATGTATGTTTATACATATAGTAAGAAATGTAGGAAGATCACTTAACTATTCAGAATATAAAAATTGGTGTCATATTTATTATGTGAAAAATATTTTTTTTCAAAATAAAAATGACATAAAAAGCGA
The DNA here is from genome assembly GCA_026290005.1 of Latrodectus geometricus. Taxonomy (NCBI): domain Eukaryota; kingdom Metazoa; phylum Arthropoda; class Arachnida; order Araneae; family Theridiidae; genus Latrodectus; species Latrodectus geometricus. Next base: position 19,316 of record JAPDSC010069186.1, read on the forward strand.
GTTATTAAATAGTTTTTGTATGTTTTTCTATTATGCTTAAAAATCTAGACAATTTAATATTTTACATTTTGAGCAAATATTGCGTACTGCAAAATAATAAGAGTAAAATAATGCACAAAGATAAAATTATATAATTTTCCTCATGATTCTAAGAAATAATTTTATACAAAATTTTTAATTAAATAATGGGAATGAAAATAAATTTTGATTTTCGGAGCTTAATTTATAAAAGAAATTTATACTTCTGTAAAATTGAACCCATATACACTACTGCCCATTAAAATTGCTACACCAAGAAGGCGACATGCTATAGACGTGAAATTTATACGAAAGGAAGAAGGTGCTGTGATATGCAAATGATTAGCTTTTCAGCGCATTCAGACAAAGCATGCGCCAGAAGCGACACCTACATTGTGTTTAAATGAGGAAATTGTTCAGCCGGTTCCTCATACACAAATTGCATTTGAAAGTTGTTGCCTGGTGAAAAGTTGTTGTGATGCCTCGTGTAAGAAGGAGAAATGCGTACCAGCACGTTTCTGACTTTGATAAAGGTTGAATAGAAGCGTACCGGGATTGCGGTTTATCTTATCGCAGTATTGCTGCTCGCGTCGGTCGAGATCCAATGACTGTTAGCAGAATATGGAATCGATGGGTTCAGGACGGTAATACGGCACGCCATGCGGGATCTCAACGGCCACCTATCACTAGCAGCCGAGAAGACAGGCATACTATCCGCATGGCCGTAATGGATCGTGCAACCACGCCACGAGCCGTGAGTCAAGAAACGGGTTCGTTTGGAAGACAACAAGTGTCTGCACGAACAGTTTGACGACGTTTGCAGCAGCATGGACTCTCAGCTCGGAGACCATGGCTGCGGCTTCCCTTGACGCTGCGTCATAGACAAGAGCGCCTTCAATGGTGTGATCAACGATGAAACTGGGCGCACGAATGGCGAGACGTCATCTTTTCAGATGAATCCAGGTTCTGTGTACAGCATCATGATGGTCGCATCCATGTTTGGCGGCATCGTGGTGAACGCACACTAGCAGCGTGCATTCGTCATCGTCATACTGGCCCATCACCTGGCGTGATGGTATGGGGTGCCATTGGATACACGTCTCGGTCACCTCTTGTCCGCATTGACGGTGCTTTGAACAGTGCACGTTACATTTCTGGTGTGTTACGACCGTGGCTCTACCCTTTATTCGAGCTCTGCAAAACCCTACGTTTCAGCAGGATAATGCCCGATCGCATGTTGCCGGTATTGTACGGACCTTCCTTGATACGGAACATGTTCGGCTGTTGTCCTGGCCAGCACGTTCTTCAGATCTTTCACCAATAGAAAACGACTGGTTAATGGTTGCCGAGCGACTAGTTCGTCACCAAACGCCAGTCACTACGGTTGATGAACTGTGGCATGGTGTTGAAGCTGCATGGGCATCTGTACCTTTACATGCAATCCAATCTCTGTTTGACTCAATGCCCAGGAGTATAACTTCTGTTATTACTGCTAGAGGTGGTTGTTCTGGGTACTGATTTCTCAGGATCTATCCAGCTAAATTTTTTGAAAATTTAATCACTTGTTATTTCTAGTATAATATATTTGTCCAATAAATATCATTTTGTTATCTGCATTTCTTCCTGGTGTAGCAATTTTAATGGCCAGTAGTGTATTAAAATTACGATAGCATAAAAACAAAATGATAATTTTTTATATATAAATAAAATCTTTTAACTTAGTGAAAATTATTTTCCTTTTTTGAAAAAAAAACTTCTTCTTTATTTATTGGTAATCGATGTTTTTGTTATAAACAAATTTATATGAAAGACAGGCAGACAAAATTTGTCAGACTTCACAAAATGGTCTGATCAATAAATGATTCACTTTTAGTAGTATAATATTTATTGTATTGTGTAAGGTTTTGTTATAAGTGTAAAATAATGTTAGTGATAAAGATGCTCCAACTGTAGAAACTGCAATACTTGATACAAATAATTCTTAAAAAATATGTTTTTTCTTTAAAAAAAAAAGAAAATGATACATAATCCCTCAGTGATTGAAATGAGGAGTACAGAAAAAACACTCAATCTTTTTTTTTTATATATAAAAAATACATGAAAGAACATTTTCAAACTTCTGAAATTTTCTTCACAAATCCTCAAAGGTCATAAATGTCTTAAAACGCTTTCCTAAGCAAAGTAAAAAAACAATGAACGAAACTAGTATTTACGAAAACGTTCTACTCTCCTTTAATAATAAATGGACTTAGTCTTATTATTGAAACTGATGTAAGAGGATTTTCGCTTTAAATTCTTATTTTCTTTATCTATATTTCAGAAACGAAACAAATAATTGGCAGTGAAGTCAAAGAAATGTTAAGTGAGACTGACGGGAAAAATGATCATTGAGGAAATATTTCTAGAACATGATAGAGAGAACAAGTATTTTTCCACTAAGAATAATACAATTTTAAATTCTGTTTTGTTTCAATAAATTCAAGGTAAAATTTTAACTAGACTGGAATTTGAATATCATAAGTTTTATGAAAATGTTTGAATATTTTTGAATTTGTGTAAACATACATTATATATATTAATATAAAGTAATCATAAAAATTCCTTAATTGTTCAGAGTTCTCTAATGAAAAATATATTTGCTGAAATAAAATTTTAAAATATAATTCGTAAAATAAAGGTATTAGCACTTTTTTTTTGTTGTTTGAAATGGAAGAAGAGAGTCAGAAATGAAAGTTTCTCTCATTTTCGAACTTCTGCAATTAGCAGTTTTGGAGTTTGATGTTGAAGAGGATGCTTTAGTGGCAGTGAATGAGATTTGGTTTTCAATTTAATGTAAGGCAAAGCGGAAAAAATTGATTGACATTCAGAAAGCTCATTGTTTCGATAAGTCCTATATATGGACGAGGTTATTTAATTGAATCAAAAGCGTGAACTGTTGTTTGCCGGTTAGAAGGTAAAAATGCCAATCCGATGAAGAAGAAGCCACTGGAATTTCACAAAGTGTGGTTGCCAGGGTGTGGAGCTGTTTCTTGGAGACTAGAATGAAGACCAAAGAGCAGGGAAAAATATTGAACAGCACCCAATGAACTAATGATTAGATATTTAACGTTAATGTCTCAAAGACATTTAAATGTGAAGGCCCCTCGTTTTCAAGCAAATCTTTGCTCGGCTAGTGATACTAAAGTTTGGTACAAAATATCCAAAACCAAGTTCACATTATATCTGCATTCTCATCTATCAACTGTGTGTATCACATTAACAGCAAGGCTGCTTCGTTCCCACAAGGTAGTGAAGGACAAAACATGTGAACTAAGGAGAAATGAATGGAGCAATATTCTTTGCACTGAAGAGTACCGTTTTGCTCTTCGAGATAATAGAGGTATTTTCATTTGGAGGGAATGTGGCCTTAAAAACAATCCATGCTCAAAATTGTCAAATTTGGCAGTGGAAGAATGATGGTCTATGCTTGCTTCTCCAATGATGAGTCCACTGATAAATCAACCACATCATTCAAATCGGTCGCCGGTAGAGGTATAAAATGTTCAGATCTATTATAATCCATTACGATGCAGAAATTGCAGATAACTTCATGTTAATGGGTGGCAATTGCAGGCTAGAACATGATAGAGATTGATAAAACATGATAGATCTTGATAGAACATGATAGTACTGATTTGGCAATAATTTCCTTTTGAAATAAGGAATCATACTATTGGAATGGCTAGCATGCTCTCTGGAAATGAGCTTGATAGAGCAAGTTGGGCTCTAATAGACATTATAGATGAGTTGCTATACGCCTGTCACCACGAAAATCTCTCCAAGAATTGGGAAGAATTCTTTTGGAAGAGCAGGACAGAATACCACACCCCCTTCTTAATAACCTCATTGACTGGAAGCTTCAAAGTTATTCAACGTTACTAAATCAAAGGACACCATACCCCATAAAATATTTTTTTTATTATTTAGTTTTAGGAAAACGACTTTTTTATTTGTTTTTCTCATTTGCCTAAATTGTGTTTTTCCTTTTGTACCCAAATGATTTTAATAAAACACAATTTTTTTTGCCAAACAAATGCCATTTTCTGTGTCATATAACCTACCACGTCTGTCAATAATATATCAATCAACCAAACTATTCTCCAAATGCAAGATCAACCCAAAACCTCAATTACCTTTAATTGTTTTGAGTAGTGTCGAACAAACATTAGAATTATAAAAAATATTTGTGTTTCAGTAAAAGTCTTAGAACTTATATTCCCAAATTTGAATATACAACATGATTATCTTAATATTTATTTCTGTAAAGAGAAGATCGATAAAAGTCAATTTTATAACTGTGTTAAATCATTGATGAATTTTAATTGAATTTATCACAACACGTAGTAAGAGTTAATAGTTCAACACAAAAATTTGTATGCTTGACTTTTAAGAAAACTGTTTTCTTAAAACATTTCAATTTCCAAAAAATTAAATGTTATATTAGTTCTTAAGATTTTTTCAAAGGATACTTTGGTGCTGCAAAATACAAATAGAGTAGACGTATAAAATGTACAGTAGACAAATTATGATCAGTTCCTTTTAGTGAGTAATCACTTTGCTTGCGAGATTGAAGACCTTACCAATTATAGATGCAAATTTCAGAGTTTTTAGTTAAAATATTTAAATCTATTTTTATTTAATATTATATTTACTTATGTTTATTAACATTGATATTAATTAATTTAATGAAATTTTATTAACTTCTATTATCTAACTATTATATCCCTTCTATTATATAACTTTTGCTTATCTAACGAAATTTTATTAATATATTTGATTATATATTATTAATATTAATATTGATAAATATTTACAAAAGACACAATTTTCGATTTTGAAAATATGGAGTTTTCTTAAATCATTCATAGAAAGTTTTGAAATCTTATTAGTTTTATCAATTATATTCAGCAAAATAAAAGAGATGAAAACTTTTAATGTAATGAAATTCCTTTTTTCGTATATTGAATAGGGTATTATTCGGCAAAACTTATCCCGATCCTTATTACTGAAATTAATTAAAAAGAAATTAAATTAAAAAGAAATTAAAAAATCAAATCTTTATAATCCAATAAAATCATCGGTTCATTTAATAACAGGTTTTGGTTACTTGGATATAAACATTCATCAGCTCTCAGTCCTACTACCTTTTAATGATTAAAAATGTATTTATTAAAGAAGGCAGATAATTCAATTAAATTTCAAATCTATATTTTATAATTAGTTTAAAGCAATGATTACTCGGATAAAATAAAAGTTTTTTTTATATATTGAATTAAAAAAGCAAAATATAAGAAAGGAAAATGTTTTATTGAACTCTACAAATGCAATATTCACACCAGAAACTGTATTTAAAATTGTAATACCACTTTTCATATATTGAACACCATAATTTCTAATGTATTCATGTATCTTATAATTTTGATATTTTGCAAAATATGACTTACAAGTTATATAAAATTATAGTTAATTTATTATTAATAAATATTCATTTAATTACTTATCTTTTTTATATATTGATTATACTGATTTATAATATTTTTATACATGAATTAATAGAGAAAAGAATACTAATAATATATTTTATTAAATTTACTAAATATTTTTGTTCTTTTCAATAATTTACCTTTTAAAAATAATTTTAGAATTGCTAAAATAAATGCATAGTTCATTTTAATTATTATGAAATTATCTCAACAACACAGAACAAGAAATTTTGATTAAATTTGTTTCAAATAAGAAGATTAAGCATATTAGTTAATGGATTTTATTATTGAATTCAAGAGTAAGTAAGTTTACTTTTGATCATTAATATCCTAAATAAATACTCTCGAATTTCGAAACTTAGAGGAATATTATTATTTAATATACATTTTCATTAGAATTAATACTGTTTATAAAGCAATAAGTTCAACGATAAACTGAATTCAAATTTCAATACTAATCCTTAGGTTTGAAATTATGCATTAATGATAACCTAAATATACTTTTAAAGTTCATGTTTAAAATGAATATTTATTATCCAGCATAATGTATTTCTAACAAAACTAGCATTTATGTTGATTCATTTAACTGAAAGGTAAGTTGAATACATTGCCTAGTGATTAGAGACTGATTCAAAGTATTAATGAAAGCTTTGAATGTTCTGTTACAAAAATTCTATAATTCCATGAAATCATTATAACATTAGATACATCAAGTAAAATATTAAAAGAGTAATTAAGTTTTATTTTTAAAACTTTTTTTTTGAATAATAATTATTTTTTAAATGATATTATTAAATGACGAAAAAATGAGCATTTTAAAATGTTTTAATAATAAAAATTCTAATGAAAATCAAACGCTTGTAAATAATGCATTATATTAAATT